>APFE030091545.1:0-17260 GCA_000404065.3 Pinus taeda
ATTAATTATAAAGAAAAATATATTACTATGAAATCTCAACTTTATTATTTATTATTAGTATTAATTTATCATCAGAAATAAATATTATATGATTAGAATTAAAATAAAATTGGAAAATTGAATATTATTTATTACGTAGCCGACCTTTAAACAAAGCAATCGACCTTCTTTTTTCTTTTTTTTCCCTTAATCAAAACAACTTACCTCATAACTATTTATATCTTGTAATTGAGCTCTTCTTCTATCAACATTCAATAAGAGTCCTGATGATGCATCCCTGTTGGGGTTTGAAACGTTGACAGCAAAATGGTTTTTACTGTGGGTTCTCCGGTCACAAAGTTAGATGATAAGAAAGCATTAAAAGACAAGTTAGAAAAATTTACTCAAGAAGAAGTATCGAAATATCCAGTCGTAACAGTCCAAGTTCAAGATAAGAGAACGAATACTAATCCAGTGAATATCATAATTGAAGAGGAATGTAAACTATCTGAAGAAAATACGCACTTAGATGTTGTAGATCAGATGATAAACACCCCAAGTGAAGGTTCTGTAACCAACTCAACAATGTCATCACCTAAAGTAAATAAAAAAAATTCCACACACTTAATAAGGGAATTTCAAACCAAAAAAGTCTCATATCAACATCCGAATCATGAGAGTAGACAACTCAACTATGCTACGTATTGGGACCATTCAATACATAAAGCACAAAATGATGTTCCAAAGAATAGTGATGTAACCTCAATCCAGTCCTATGATGACAAGTCATTACAAAATTCCTGTAATCATAATATTCCACAAAAGATTAATCTAGGGTGGTATGATCCCTTCTCAATGTGATAGTTTTGTTTGTCACCTAGAAGATCATATCAACTTGTATCGATGAAGATGATTGTTCTGAGACGAGAAGACATTCGAAACTAAAAAAGATCAAGCCTTTTTCATCGACAAGCTTTGAGGACAAAGTGTTTTGAGGGGGAAGGCAATGTTATGAATAAATATATAGGAAATAATGTAAATGATAATAATTAATAATGATTAGTTAACTAGTAATTAGGTTGAAGAGTCATGTCTTAATGAGACATGACTCTCTATGAAGAGGCAATTGCATAGTATATAAGCAGACCTCTTGTTCTCATTGTATCATCTTATTCGCACATT
The DNA here is from genome assembly GCA_000404065.3 of Pinus taeda. NCBI lineage: Eukaryota > Viridiplantae > Streptophyta > Pinopsida > Pinales > Pinaceae > Pinus > Pinus taeda. Next base: position 1,162 of record APFE030091545.1, read on the forward strand.
TAATATATAATATTTGTACCCTCGTGGATATCTTTATATTCCAAGTCTTCTGGAGTAAATAATCTAAAGAAGGAACTTTGTTTGCTTAAGGAGGACAACATGATCACCTTGGGGGTTGAATATCTCCAAGTTGACTCACAATGTGATTTACTTGGGTGGTACATGTTAGGGAATCCCAACTCAAATTGTGTGAAGTGGTCGTAGTCTATTGACTCAGACTTTGGTTGACCCACGCAACTATTGAAGAAAAAGTCAGGGGGTTGTTAATTTCTTCCTTTGGAGAGCCCACACGGATTTATTTTTTAGCTTGAACCTTGGAAATTATTTTATTTTTTGGGTTTTTTGATGTCTTTAGTTGGAAGAGCTTCAATTGTACATGTTTTTGTCTGACTCAGGGTGTCATCTGACTTGTACAAATGTGTGTATGATTTTTCCATATTAATGATAACTCTAAGGTTTGCCTTAGCTGCAATGAATAACATAAGAGAGTATGCACATAACATTTGAAATCAAAAATTAAGATGGCACTATGAAACACCAATTTCAATGTGTAAAATCATAATTTCACAAGAGGGGAGTAAAAAGTTAGTCTCTAGAAGGAAAGTAATAGTACTATCCTAAGAGAGGCACAAAACAGAAATGAAAGGTTCGTTTGATATATAGTTAAGTATTTCACATACACACACCAATCATTCAAGCAAATACAACACACATTCAACAAGATAAGCAACAAATCCAATGAAGAAGTTCAATTTCTTTAGTACATATGAACATAACATATACCGCAAACATCCAAATAATAGCCTTATAATATTCATGATACATAAATTAAAACGTGTTGGCATAACGATATTTTGATTATTAAGTGAGAGATCCAAGTACATAATTACAATGGTGGGAAACTAGCTCCAATAGTGGAACAATAAGTCACTTCTTGCTTCTCCAAAGAATAATATTCTCTCCTATGCCAAACTAGAGAAGCCAAGGCTAGCTCTCCAAAGCTTAAGCCTCCAATAGTCATTTGCTTGAGTTATGAGGGTGTATTTATAACAATAGAAATTACCTTGCATATCCTCATGAATTTTGAGCTTCCCTCATGAGTATTGGACTTCCAAGTGACTTTTTAACTTCTACAAGCCTCTTGGACTTTTCATAGTGAATCTTTACTCCACATGTGACTTTTCGTATTCCACATGTAACTCTTGGACTTACACACATTTAAATTTTTTCATTTTTTGAAAATACATAAATACCCTCCAAATCATTTGGCAAGACCCATTGACACATATGAAATTGTGATGACATTTGTACAAGCCATAACTTGGCAATGCTGACATGGAACTTCATGATATTGTGGTATTGCCAAGCTGCTCTTCTTTCTACTTTGACTTTGACTTCTTCATGATATATCTTTTCTTATTATTCTTTTCCACCCTTTAAAAGTGTCTAGGTGAATGTTGGAACCTTCCAGGTCATCTTATTTTTCTTGATTCATGGTTCCTTTTGTGTTCTTCATAATGGTTCTTCCTTTGCTCCTTCTTCATAAGTACTCTCTTATAGCCTCTCCTAGAGGGCTTCTAGTTGATGACATCTCTTAAGCATTACCCTGTCATGTTTTGATGATGATACTTGTAGATGGAGACCACATATAATAAGCCAATATTAGTTCAGAAACCACCTATTCTACCTATTCTTACTCAACATGAAAGGTTTTTAAGAGGAGGAGGTTGGGAATTGCGTAGTTGAGGGTTGTAAGAACTCAGGGATGCCTCACTATTTACTGGAACTTCACAATGCGTAGTACAAGAGGGATTGTCAGGTATCCCTGTGTAGTGAGGGAGTCCAAGTGGAAAGGTACATAGCAGGTTGCATGATGAGATATAGTGAGGAGTGCCCAAGGGGAAGGAGATAGGGATTGCGTATTTGGGAATCACAGGGATTGAGGGAAGGTCTCATTATCCACTAAAACTACCCAATGCACAGTAGGGAACAAGCTGGGATAAAGGATTTCACAGTGAGGGATCTTATTCAGGGGGAGGTGCATGACTAGTCACTGTAATTGCACAATGCGCAATGATTGAGAGACATGTTCAGTGAATTATGCAGTTGAGGACTTCGACGATAAAAAGATGTTCCTTTTCTCACTAGAACTACACAATTCATAGTAGGAGGCTCAACTTATGAATACAATTTCACAATTGAGTGAGTCAAAGAGACAATGAAGCAATGTTTCTCACTAGAACTGCACAATGTGCAGTGATTGAGGGGGAGGCTTATGCAACTGTGTAGTTAGGAAAGTTAGTGACACAAATAGGCATGACTTCCCCTTACAACTATGCAATGTGAAATCTAGGCCAAGAGAGAATAAGAATTGCATAGTTGGGAAGGTTAATAGATGAATTGATGACTTAGATTTCAAGGTTTCTCAATGTGCTGATGGAGGGAGATTATTCTCTAGGAATACGCAATGCAAAGTTTTAAGAGACTGGGGATGCTTCACTGTGTTCTGGGAATGCACAATTCTAGGAGGGACAAATATCGGTCAAAGATTGAGCAAGTTGCAAGGATAGTGAAGGCTCCAAAATGGCTACATATGGGATTAGTGTGGTAAGAGAGCACCAAACATGAAATCAAATCCTGAAATGGTGATCTCACACTTAGATAACATCAAAACATGCCACAAAATTCAAAATCAACATGCATACCTTGAAACTACACCAAAGTGACACTTATTTCTAAGTGTGATAATTGAAACGTCATTTTGTGACACTTATAATACAAGTAACAATGGGAGTGTCGACTACAACCAAACAATGTTCTAAGCTATGGGTAAGTCTCTAGCACATATTCTTATCACATACAAGATTGTCTACTTAGAAGAATGCACCAGGTTGGCCTCTAATGGTACACTAAAATGTAACACATGGAAGAGGGAAAATAATCAAAAGCGACAACTGCGAAAATAATCAAACATGAAAATGACACTTGCAAAAGCTAAAGAAAGTGAAAGAGAGACATTAGTATATGATGAGACTGAAAAAATGCAACTTGTGAATGTGAAAGCAAGAAAAAAATGACAGTCACAAAAGTGAAAATGACATAAATGAAAACCAAAGTGCATAAAAGCGACATTTGAGAAAGCTTACTGAGGAGATGATATAATTGTTATTAATGGTTAGAGAACTTCCAACTTAGTGTTTTGTACTAATTGTCAACAAGGGATGCACAATATCTGTCTCCAGGAACTACATAATCATTGTCCTTAGGTACTATATAATAACTATCTCTTGCAACTGTGTTTTCGTCATCCAGAGAATTGCGCAGTCGTTGCCCTCAACAATTGCGCACTCACTGTCAGAAATCACTGCAAAGTGCTTGACTTTCTAATGTACATCTTGACTTCTAGGCTTTTTTGAAAGAAGAGTGCTTACAAATTCCTCAAAGGTTGATCATGTGTAAGAAGGTGACTTTGATAGTAATAACCTCAGGAAACATCAACCAACCATCAAGCGACTATGAACAATCAAGGAACAACAAATCGTAGGATCACAAGCAGGCTCCAAAATTCAAGTGTGGGGAAAATTTTGGAGGGTGTTTTTTGCAGTGACAACTGGGTGCTACACTGAATTAGCAAATTTTTACCCAAACAAAAATGTCATTTTGATGCATCAAAATTCTCCCATAAGGTTTTAGACTTGGATATGAAAAACTAGGTCTCATTAGTAAGAAATGGTCCTGTAAGTTGATTCCTCCACTTTTTCCACTCTAAAAGCATTGATATGGATTAAAAATAATATAATGATCCATCCTAGATGAAACCTCTCTATTTTAGGAGGCATTTGGTCCCCAAAAACTTCTACTAAATGATATGAGGAAAATTTTCCTCCACCTTCTCTCGGTTGTACCATTGAACTTTGCCTAGAAGTTGTCCTTTCAACCCAATCTCCTAAAAGTCATGTTGCCCCTATATTGTAGTTTTGGACATCTTTTACACAATTATATATTTTGTTAACTTTTCTTAAGCATATGGTCCCAAATCCTCCACAAAAGGTAGGACATGTTCCTCTTCCTCATCCAACAGGAAAGGTTTATAAAGATTTAGATTTTCGACATTCAAAACTGAGTAAATTCCCATGTATTGGGATATACTGAGTCTATAGGAATTATCTCCAACCTTTTATAGTATACCAAAGGGACAATATTTTTGAGCCTTGGTTTTCTTATCAAGACCCTCTAGTGTTTCCTTGTTCAAGTGTAACCATACTCTGTCTCCCACCTTGAATGATGTTTCTATTCTGTGTTGATCATGCCTAGCCTTATATTTTTCTTGTTACTTCTCACGAGGGATTCACTCAATGAAAATTTGACATATCACATGTGTCCATGGCATATTAAATGATATCGTTAATTTGACTATATAGTGGAAAATACTTCTAAAAACCACATTATTTAACCCTTACCCATATGAACCCAATACACCTTCCCAATTTAAAAAACCCCTACTTTCACTAGATATTATAGGTATCCTTTTTCATTAACATTTTTTATACCACTTTATAGTTTTTCATTAAATTTTAGCTTCATTTTGTATATCTTCCAATATAAAAACCCTTTACCCCCTATTCTACGTTTAATATATTGTCATTTTTTCCTCAATATATATCCCCCAATATGAATGCACATGGTATAGTAGTTCTCTCCCAGTGAAGCCCCTGTGTCACTTTTGTAGTGTATCATATACCTATATACGAATCATCCTAATATTCTCAAAAAAAAAAAAATAGCCTTCAAGGCATCACCTATAAGATCCTCCCTTTCCTCCATGTCGCCAATATGCAATATCCAAAGGTGAATGTGGAAAATATCCAAAACCAATTTGGAATGGGGACTTACCAATAGAAGTATGGATTGCTTTATTATACGAGTGATGCATATACACCATATTTTCATCTTAGGTCTTCTAATGGTTTTGATTATATCCCCTCAAAAGCTGCACCAAAGTCATGTTGACTACTTCTGTTTTCCCATATATCTGAGGATGGAATGTTGTAGACCTCTTCAACTTCATGTCCATATTTTCCCATAATGTAGTCCAAAATTCACTTAGAAATATCATTTCCCTACCTAAAATGGTGCTCCCTGGTATCCTAAAGTGCACCCAGACCTATGCAAAGAACAAGTTTTTTGCTTCTTGCCCATCAATTGTCTTCTTATGAGGCATAAAAATACACATCTTGTTGAACCTATCGTATACAAGGAATAGGTAGTCACATCACTTCCGCGTTGTTGGTAGACCTTCCACAAAGTCCATGGAAATGATTTCCTAGGGATAAGTGGATATAGGTAAGGGATTATATGTACCCTATTTATTGTTACTAGGCTTGTTGGTACAACAAAGCATGCATCGTCTTATGAGCCTAGCTACATGTTTTTGCATCCTATATTAATAAACACACCTTTGAAAGTTGGCCACTATCTTCCCTACACCAAAGTGCTTTATAACCTTGAATGTGTGAACCTCTCTGATCAGCTACAAATTCTCCCCTTTAGGACTACATAACTTATCCATCCTATTAAGTTACCTATCTTAGAGATGGTAGTCAATGGTGTTGTCACCCTCATGTGCATGAATCTAGTTCTGCAACTGATGAAACATCTACTTGAAGTCCTCATTCGTTTAATATGCCTCTTTGTATGTGTCATGGGGAAATGGATCCATGTGCATTAGAGTTCTCAAAGTTGTTATATTTTATGTGAGTGTATTTTAAAGCATGTTAGCTAACTTTCTTTTGTTACCCTTCTTATACTTGATCACTAAATGAAAATGTTATAGAAACCTCATCCGCTTGTAATTCCTATTATTCTATAGCTTACTTTGGGCCTACAGGTATTGTAGTGGTTAGTGATCTATGTCGATTATTATCTCTTTTCCCATTAGATAATGCTTCCACTTCTTCACAACTTGCATCAAGGTGTAGAGCTCCTTGTCTTAGGTAAGCTAGTTAAGAACTGCCCTATGAAATACTTTAGAATGGTAGCATACAAGCCTTCTTCCCTGCATCGAGATTTCTCCTGCATAACCACCCACATTTATATCCACTTAGAAGGGTTTCTACAAGTTTAATAATGCTAAAATTGGTGCTTGATTGATCTTCTTATTTAACTCGTCAAAGGCCTTTTTTTGACCTTTTCCCCACTAGAAAATCATTCCACTTGTTGTTATGGCATGGAGTGAAGCTGCTACCATTGAAAATGAGGCAATGAATTTCCTCAGGTACTGTGATACAACAAAAAAAATCCTAACCTCGGAAACATTACATGGCCTCCATTTTGGTGGGATTTATCTTCAACTCTTCTGCACCTATCATATTCCCTAGATACACCAAATATTGTTGTGCAAACTCACACTTCTTGAGATTTGGTAGTAGTTGGTGATTCTTTAATATCTCCAACACCTGATTGAAATGGGATCTGTGTTCTTCCTAGATAGACTTGTATACCAATATATCATCCAAATAGACAATAATAAATGAATTTATAAAACATCACAACATATCATTCATTAACCTTGCATTGCATAGGATGAATGGCATGATTAACCACTCATACAAACCTTGTCTAGCTCTGAAGATCTTTTTCCAGGTATCTTCTTCTTTGACTCAAACCTGGTGATATATAGATTTTAAGTCTAGCTTGGTGGAATATTTTTCTTGTTGCAACTAATCCAATAGATAGTCTATTCTCGATAGGGGGTACCTATTCTTGAGAATGATTTTGTTCAACACCTTGTAATCAATACGCATTCGCCAAGTCCCATCCTTATTTGGCACAATGATGATAGGTGATCCACATGGTATGTACTTGGTCAACTAATACCTATTCTAGTAGCTGCTACAAATGCTTCTTCACCCCATTTGCTTCTATGACAAACTACCTGTACAACCCAATGTTTGGAAATTGGAATTTGACAATAGCTAGATCTCATGCTCCACTTCGCTTTTGGGTGGTAACCCTTTAGGCTGCTAGAACACATCCCTGTATGCCTATAGTAACTCTTCTAGTTGCTACATCTATTTCTTAGTACACCCCTCCAGGGATTCCTTGCCTGTTACAGACTAATTTTCTCTTAAAAATAGTCAAAACATACACTTGTTGGAATTGATCAATTTCCTTGCTTGGTTGGCACTTACCAGCAACATGTTTTACTTGCCCTTATGTAGGTTTGTGGTGAATTATTTTCCATCCTTGATGGGCTAGTAATGGTTGGCTCTTTGCATGAATATTTCATCTCACATGTACATATAGGGACTTCTAAATATGACTCCACATACGTCAAGGGGAACTACTTTTGTTCTACTTTATCAATAAAATCAACATTGATGGTAAATCTAAATTTTCACTATTTTTTTACCTTCAACTCTGCATCCTTACTCACCCATCTCAATGGATATGGGCTCACATGATAATGAAATTCCAATCCCAATTTTTTGACTAGCTCTACTATAATGAGATTCACCTGTGATCTTAAGTTAAAAAGAAAATCAATCTTTATCTTTTTTACCTCTCTCTTTATTTGGAAGAGTTTAGTTAATTATTTCTCTTATGATTGTTGAAGGATGCTTAGATTGACCTCCTTTTGCACTAATGTAGAGAAAATCTTCCCATCTAAATGTAAGCTTCTCTCAAATTGGTTTCTCAAATTGGTGGCCATGAGATTCTTCTTCTTATTGTCCTTCTTTTTGTTCTCCAAGTTAAGATATAGATGCAACTTCGAGTAATTGTCCTTTGTATGAACATCATTGTTGCAGTGGTTATTTGGATCTTTGCACTAGTGTTTTGTTGCATTCATCCTTTTATCATTTTCCCCATTCCAATTCTTGTTTGCCTCCTTAGAAGCATCATGTTGCTCCTTCGAATATGATCTACTTTATATTTACATTTCTTTAGGCCTAATTTCTCTAGGTATTGTGTCTAAACACAAGCCTCATCCACCAATATGGGCTTGAACAACATAAATTTCTTCCAAAAATGGTTGTGTAAATCCTCCAAATACTTGAGGAGTACATCTGGGCTTTTTCGGGAGATACCTAGCATTATGGCCATCTTTCTAAATTATGTGGTGTACTCCTATACACTCTACCCTTGCTTCTAGCTAAAGTAGTGCCATTGGATCCAATGGTCCTATACATACTTGATAAGGTAAATTTGAGAATTTTTTAGGGTTTTAAAGTCCTTCCACTTAGTCACTAGAATATCTCCATCCAACCTCAAGTTATTTTTGTGGCTTTCCCACCAAATTAGTGTATGGCCCTATAATTTTAGCCACACAAATGAATTTTTTTGTTCTTCCTCCATATGATGGACATTGAAATACACTTCTAATTCTTGCAACCAATGATTTAGATTGAAAGCATTGATATCACCTTGATACAACTTCATATTTAACTTCATTTTCATTTTGAAAAGGGACTATGTATGATTCATGACACTTGAACTAGGTTGATCCTTTTTTGATTCCTTTCTTTGGTTTCTTTTTTGTTTCTTCTCGATCTCCTAATCTCCACTCTGATCTATCCTCTGCATTATAACCACAATATTTTGTGAATATCCCAAGATTATTTCTTAGGGATGAGATGAGGATATTTACATTATGGTTTATATCTACAACTTGTGCTTCCAGTGGTGAAAACCTCTCTTCTTCTAGATTAAGAGGGTTATTCACTTATTCATTGGCCATGACTAGGGTTTTATGACTTTTTTCCCAGCCGATCTAGATCCCATATAAATCTCCACAATATACCCAAATAATTATTCTTTGATAGAAATATCATATATAAAATATCATGGATATTCCATTAAACAATTTTCACAATAGATTTGATAAACCTATATTTACAAATTTGAAATCTACATTATTACGGTTTTATTTCTCTTTATTTTTCTAGATATGTATATTACTATTTATTTTGTATGCATGAAAATTAAAATCATGGATAAAATAGATAAAAATGGAATAAAAACTCACAAACCATGATTTGACACAAGATATGATCTAGGAAACCCTTTTGGGAGAAAACCCAACTGGAAGGAGAGGTTGTTATGCTCTCTTTCTCTAAATAGAAAATGTTTATGAGTATAAAGAAGTATGGTGTGTGACCCATGGGTTACTACAATGCAAAATTCCTCTCATTGTTCTCTATCACCTATCCATCTCAACTATTTTTTCTCATTTATGGAACAAATACACTCAAAAAGAATGGAACCCCTTTTCCTCCTAGTGGCCTAGTTATAACACAGTCTGATATCCTAATAGTGGTTAGGTTTGACTACCTAAACTCTTAACCAGAGTTACAATATAGAGCCTTTTAGAGTATTTTTCATAGTAATCATGTGTCTAGCCATTTTCCATGAATAATGGGGGATTATGTGGTATTGTCTCGAATTATGGTAGTGAAAACAAGAAGGCTGATTTTTCAATGGCATAACTTTTGCATACAAAATCTAATTGAGACACTTCTTGCATAGTTGGAAAGGTACCCATGTGTAGAAAATGAAAAAAATGTGATGTGATAAAGAAGAAAAATTTTTCCCCAAAAAACTCATTTGATGCATCAAAGTTCTCCCAAAAGATTTCAAACGCCAATTTTCCAAATTGGGTCCCATAAATAAAAATGGTACTGTGAATTGATTCCTCTAGTTTTTCCACTCTAAAAGCATTGAGATGGATGAAAAACAATATAATGATCCAATATATATCAATACATATGACTTATAAGAAATATTTTTTCCAAGAACCTTCTACTTAACCATGCACAAAATCCATGAACAATGTAACTTTCAAAAATGCTAGAAAATGAACAAATGTAAATGATGAAAAGGAATTTTGGGGTAAGGCCAAAAACCCTTTTCCTTTATAATGTTCAATCCTCGGACCTATGGGTTATGAGCCCATTTCATTATTAGAAGCGTTTTATAAGGCCTTAGGCCTTTAAAAACCGTGACCTCAACACTTTATCGCAAAACAAAGGAATACACGAGAAAACCTGCTTCGCTCCAATAAGCGATCACTCCGATCTCTGATCGTCAATTGATGCTTTATTGCTATTAGCATATCAGAATATTGCATATCCACTGCCTCTGCGCTTGACCTCTGTGATTAGAAATCAACAATTAAGATCACGACCTTCGATTCGAATCTTGATCTGACGGTCCACACTTAATCGCGTAATCGTGATCACACTCCTTCAAAGGCCTGTTCCGATCAATCTTATGGACCTAATATGGGTATAAGCCACCTAATATGGGTATAAGCCACCCTTTATAAGATTTCAAGTCCGGATTTCGAATCTGTTCTATGTAAACTGGAATTTTAAAAGGGTTGGTTCCAATCTTGCCAAAAGAATTCCGTAGACGCGATATGACTCTGCTCCACAACGATTGGATCTGGGCCATTTATCTTTGAGATCCAATGGTCACTGTGAATTCTTGCCGCTTCATCCTTCACTTAATCTAGTTTTCCTTTTTGATGGATTTATGTGTTAAATACAGTTCTACCACACGCCGAAAAACAATCATATCTATGACATTTTAGATCGCCATCGATCCATACAGTGATCGATGGTCAATCAAACCTGCAACACAGGATTCAACTCTATATATGGAATACACACACGAAGACTATTCATACAATAATACACAAGCACATCAATTCAACACCTAACACACACTTTTCTATATTATACATGGCATAGTTACAATCTAAGGCATTTCAGCCTTAGGCACAAGTTATCCCTTCGATTACATTTTGGTCACTCTCTATCCATTCATTGAACATGCAGGCTCATATATATATAAGGAAACATTGGATCGGATCACTGGAAGGATCCGACCAATCCTCTCCATGAAACACTCAACAAATCCCTAATCTCTCTACATGCATACATATGTGGCTGATTACAATTAATAAGTCTCCTTGAGACTTTTATCCTCTCCACCTAATTAGCTCTATTTTAACATAATTGTCCCTTGTTCAGCTCGATGGTCCACATCCTCTCGTTCTCTGCTTTGGATTCCTCCATTAATTATGAGTGCTTCGATGCTCCTGTATCAGACTCCCGAGGCACAAAAATTTATGACCTCATGGTCATATGCTTCTCCTTGTCCTTAGCAATTCTACCCACCTCTCAGTGGAACTGCCTTCATGATATTCTGTGAGCTGCAACCAATCTCTGCAATAACAGTCTTCCTATGCTACACGATACCTCATCAAGCTCTCCTCACTCAGTCTTTTGGCATCCTTCTGGTTCTCTTCTATGGAACCAATTGAGCACACCTTTCTCTAGGTTGCTGCAAGTCTTCTCATCTTCGATTGTTGTTCTCTGCATGACATTAAGACCATAAACTCTTCGCTATTCAACAACTATACCTCCTTTTCCTTCTATTTGCAATATTTCTTCCTTCTCGCAGGAAAACTTTCACTTTAACCTTTCCCTGCTCTTACATGCAGAATCTTCTTCTGCTCTGATACCACTTGATGAAAAGGAACCTTGGGGTAACGTGAAAACCCCTTTTCCTTTATAACATTTGATCTTGGGACCTATGGGTTATGAGCCCATTTCATTATTGGAAGTGTTTTATAAGGCCTTAAGCCTTTAAAAATTGGGACCTCAACACTTTATCGGAAAAAAAGGAATACACGGGAAAACCTGCTTCGCTCTGATCTCCGATTACCGATCGACGCTTTATCGCTATCGGTGTATTGGCATATCACATATCCACTGCCTCTACACTTGACCTTTGCGATTAGCGATCAACAATTAAGATTGCGACCCTCGATCTGAATCTTGATCTGACAGTCCACACTTAATCACGTGATCACGATCACACTCCTTCAAAGGCCCGTCTTGATCAGTCTTACGGACCCGATATGGATATAAGCCACCCTTTATAAGATTTCAAGTCTACATTTCGAATACGTTCTATGTTTCAACTGCTTCTTAGTGTAAACTAGAATTTTAGAAGGGTCGGTTCCAATCTCGCCAAAAGGTTTCCGCCAACATATGACTCCACTCCACAGCCATTGGATTTGGGTTGTTGATCTCTGAGATCCAACGGTCGCTATGCATTCTCACTGCTTCATCCTTAACTTAATCTCGTTTTCCTTTTTAATGGATTTCTGTGTTAAATACAGTTCTCCCACACGCTGAAAAACACTCATATATATGACATTTTAGATTGCCATCGATCCATACAATGATCGATGGTCGATCAAACCTATAACACTGGATTCAACTCTATATATGGAATACACACACAGACTATTCATACAGTAATACACAGGCGCATCAATTCAACACTTAACACACACTTTTCTATATTATGCATGGAATAGTTACAATCTAAGTCATTTCAGCCTTAGGCACAAGTTCTCCCTTCGGTTACATTTTGGTCAGTCTCTATCCATTCATTGAACATGTAGGCTCATATATATATAAGGAAACATTAGATTGGATCACTAAAAGGATCCGATCAATCCTCTCCATGAAACACTCAATAACTCCCTAATCTCTCTACATGCATACATATGTGGCAGATTACAACTAATAAGTCTATAAATGATAGATCTTGTGATTTACGCCGAAAAATCTCTCATAAAACTAATAAGTCTCCTCAAGACTTTTATCCACTCCACCTAATTAGCTATGTTTGAACATAATTGTCCCTTGTTCAGCTCGATGGTCCACGTCCTCTCATTCTTCACTTTGGATTCCTCATTTAATTATGAGTGCTTGGATGCTCCTGCATCACTAAAGCATAACAATAAAAAAAGTACATGAGGGATCTAAAGCTCTTTCAGTGGACCCAACCCAAGGATACTCAAAGTCGTTAAAGGAGAATGAATCTAAGATATGGAAAAACACACTACTTCCATTAATTGAAAAACTATTCTCATGTTACATAACTACAAAAATTGCTTGTAAATATAAAAGCCCAATTTTTCTTTCTAGTTATCCCTTTTTCTCTCTATCTCCTACTATGCTAACTAGAGCCTCTTATTTATATATAAAGTGGGGAGGAAACTACTTGAGAGGAGGGCTACATTTCCATCCAAAAGGTCCTAGAAAATGGTTTCTTGTTCCTAGTCCACCTCGTAACAATATGAGGGGGCATTAAATGCCCTAAGCCAACTAAGTTCATGCCCTCTTTCTATAGGGAATAAGCCACAAAAATATCTCGAGTGATGGATCTCTTCGAATATACTCAATATATTTTTAAATATTGCACAATAAACATGTTAAGGAACATAAAATATGAAAACCACGTTGAATTCTTCTAAGAATCCATTAAACTAGGAAAATATCTCATTAAGTGCAAATGGTGGGTTCAAACATAGTTTTATGTGCTTAGGAGTGGATTAATGGGCCTTATAATTACTTAGTTTGGATACCCATCAATAAATATAAATTTGTAATTGTCTTTCTATTTATTATTTTATATTAAAAAATTATGATTGTTGATATACTTAATTAAATTTATTTATTTTAAAAATAATGCTTTAATATATTTTGAAAATTTAACAGTTTTTTTTTTTTTATAAGAAAGCAAGAAACATTTTATTACCAAAAATATTCTACATATAGTACATTCTTGGAGTAGAGAAGAAGAGTGGTTATCAGACAAGGAGAGGCTTGAGATGTATGGAGACCAAACTATGAAGAACTAGGGAGGGTATCTCTTCCCTTGAAAGGGAAACTAGATGGGCCATTAGTAGAGTCAAAAGTCTGATTGGAAAACATGGACCAAACAAAATATAGATAGGGCTAATAAAAATGAGCCTTAACCCTACAAAAAGGATGCTTACTGGTGTTTTCATCAAATCTTATACAATAGAGAAATCTGAGAGAAAAGTTAATAGCAGCAAATCCAAAAGGAAAGCTTGATCAAGCAACCTGCTTGCCTTTGGTGCTGGATGTTTCCTATGGATATTTGTTGAGGCCTTCTTCACCTACTCCAACATTGACATGAGTCACTTTTTCTACATGTTCTTCGATGAGGTGGTTGTAGGAGCTTGTTTCATGTTGATAGGGCTCTCCTTTAGCCACCTAAGCATCACTGGATGGAGACTTCATATGATTGTTAGCTTTTTTCATATGCTGTTGGCTAGAAAACAAACCATGGAGTGTTATACCCTTCCTTTCACTTCTATGGTATGGAGAGGACAAGAACCAAGCTCACGAGAGGAGTTTACTTTTGTTGAGTTTTCCATTGAGCTAGAGCTTGCCGGTGTGAGAGGGACCAAAGTGAAATCAATGTCAATGGATCTAAATAAGTTACCAAGTGTCAGATGAGTATGGTTGAATTGAGCATTCACCTCTACCATCATACTTTTACCTCATCCTCTATCTTCCTCCATGGTACAAAGATGGTGAGATAACAAGTTCTGAAATTCCCAATGATTTTTGCCTAAATGGTTGCATTCCCCAACCTCCATTGAAGCCACCAAGGAAAAATATGGATGGGGATGTCCAAGTCAAACAACTTCATGTTTTCATCATGCCATTGAGTGCAGGGAGGATGCTTGTGCCTGTAGCATCCCCTTCAGGATATTCATCTATCTTACAATGTATGTTGGTCAAGAGTCAATGTGCGTAAGATGATAGACTTTGAGATTTGTGCCACAGAGAGAAATGGTCCTTATGTTGCTATTATCACTTATCCCTTGTAGGAAGAAATGAAGGATAAAGCTGTCAAACTAATCATGGTGTATTAATTGAATCATAAGAGTGAGTGTAAGGAGAATCGTGAAGAGGATTATATAGGAAGGAGCTTGACGATCACTTGGGGGACATATGTGGTGCATGATTGCCACCTAGACACCTCATTTGTAATTGATGTGAGATCTTGCATGAAAGGCCTGGTGAGGCTTGTTGACCAAGGGAGCACTTAGATTCAAGAGATGAAGATCCTGATTTGTTATGCATGTGAAGTGGGAAGCCCAAGCTATGATGGATGGGGAGATCATGGATCAGTCCTCACATTGATTTTTTTCTTCCACCCCTTTATTTACTAGAAAATATGTTAGAGAATTGGCTTTGCGTTAGTATGGGAGAATATTATGGCATCTTGCTAAGATAAGAGAAGAACTAGTTGTTTCATGCTATGATTTAGTATATAGCTTAGAGAGAATTTTGAGGGACTGGATCCATTGATGAGATTATGAGCTTCTTGAATTATGATCCTAGATTCCCCATCAATAATGAGAGGATATAGACATTTGTCCTTTTCTATGTAAATTCTATGGCTTAGGCAGTTAATTCCATAGCGTTTTTACTTTCCTATCCCAAGTAACCCTTATAGATCCTGATTATTTCCCCTTTGTTATTTTGATGACCCCCTGAATTCTAGCTTCCCCTAGGTTTCCTTTTGAGGCTCCATCGAAGTTGAGTTTATAATGTTGCACTAGAGAAGGTCACCAAATGTCAATAGTAGGTCCACAATCCTTTTACTTGGACTATCCCCTATAGTCATAGGGGTCTTGAAATTCCACAAGGTTAGGATCACCCTCTCTGATGGATGCCCTTGGAAGTCCTTGTTATCCCATTTGGAGATGAACAAGGTTTCCTCAATGTGTTTGTGGAATAGAAACTAGATTCCTTCTAGGGTCTTGTGTTTATCATTGAAGATTATTTGATTTATCTCCTGCCATATTTCCCATGCCAAGAGGCGAGGGGCGATTTTCCAATGTGGATTAAGTATTGGAATTTGAAAAGGATTTTTAGCCCAATTCTTGATGGATTGGGTGATACTATAACAACCCCGGTGAAAATTCCATGTAATAAAGTTAAAAATAGTAACCACAATTTATGGGACACTTATTCCAACGTGAATGTTGGGAAAAACATCCTAGCAGGTGTTCATTTGGTTTTTTATGGCTAAAGAAATTGGCAAAGGCAATGGCTAAGGCTTTGGAAAGGGAAAATGGCATTTTTGGCACATTTATTTATGAAATAACGAAAATTATGAGAAAAGGAAGGTGAAAGGTCACAAGTTGCATTTGAGGAGGAAAATGAAGGAAAATAATGGAAAATGAAGAAAATAG
>APFE030091546.1:0-13330 GCA_000404065.3 Pinus taeda
GACACTCTTGCAGAAGCTTCAGGCCATCCACATTGGGAAGCAGCTATGAATGAAGAATATCATTCATTGTTGGCAAATGATACATGGGATCTTGTTCCTCTACCAAAGGGACGCAAACTTTTTAGATGTAAATGGGTTTACAGAACCAAGTATGGACCAGATGGGAAAGTTGATAAACATAAAGCTCGTCTTGTTGCTAAGGGCTTTTCACAGGTTGAAGGCATTGACTACACTGAAACCTTCTCCCCTGTTGCCAAAATGAACTCTATCCGCCTTGTTTTTTCCCTTGCTGCCTCTTTAAAATGGGAAGTCCATCAGATGGATGTTAAATCTGCCTTCTTGCATGGGGACTTGCATGAAGAAATCTATATGGAACAACCCATTGGCTTCATCCAAACAGACTCCAGCCTTGTATGTCGACTTAAGAAATCTCTTTATGGTCTCAAGCAAGCTCCTCGGCCTTGGTATGCCAAAATGGATAGCTTTCTTTTAGAATCTGGCTTTTCTAGGTGTCATTCTGACAATACTGTCTACACCAAGAAAGTGGGCAACTCTCTTATCATTCTTGTTCTTTATGTTGATGATCTTATTCTTACTAGTAGTGATCCCAACCTTATAAACCATGTGAAGTCCAGCCTTAAAAAGAAATTTGAAATGACAGACTTAGGACACTTACACTATTTTCTCGGTCTTCAAGTCTTGCAATCCAAGGAGGGTATTTCCCTTTCCCAGTCCAGGTATGCTTGTGATATTCTTCGTCATTTTCACATGGAAGATTGTAAGCCAGCTCCTTCTCCCTTTCAGTCTGGAGTCAAACTTTCAGTCTCCTATACTTCTCCTGAAGTTGATGCTACCTTATACCGTCAACTTGTAGGAAAACTCTTGTATTTAACCCATACTCGTCCTGACCTTTCCTTTGCTGTTGGCCTTGTTGCTCGTTTTTTGCAAAACCCCCGTGAAAGTCATTGGAAAGCCGCTAAAAGAATACTTCGTTATGTTCGAGGTACAATACAGTTTGGGATTCATTACAGTGCCAAAGCAACTCCTCTATTAGTTGGTTTCACTGATTCTGATTTGGCTGGTGACCCTGATGATCGGAAGTCTACTGCCGGTTATGTCTTCACTCTTGGTTCAGGACCTATTACATGGGCTTGTAAGAAACAGGCTGCCATTTCTCTTTCGTCAGCAGAAGCAGAGTATCGTGGTGCCGTGGAAACTAGTAAGGAAGCCTTGTGGCTTCGTCAGATCCTATCAGAATTTGGCTTTGAGCAGCAGCATCCGACTACACTTTGGTGTGATAATCAAAGTGCCATTCAGCTTTGCAAAGATCCAGTTCCGCATCAGCGCAGCAAACACATTGAACTACACATGCACTTCATCAGAAAGCTCATTCATGACCATGTTCTTGAAGTGCAATATTGTTCAACAGATGATCAGGTTGCAGACATCTTCACAAAGGCTCTCACAGAGGCGAAGTTCACTAAACTCCGATATATGCTTGGAGTTCAGGAAGTTGTCACTAAGGGGGGATAGGCTCTAGTGCCTCCTTCCTTCTCCTATTGTGTCATATTTGTAAATCCTTCAATCCTATCCCAAGTTGTTCTTAAGGGGGGGTGTTAGGATATTCCGACACATAGGAAATAGTTAAGTTCAACTTGGTCTAGTATAGAGTTAGGTATAGAGTTAGGTAAAGTGTGTTTCTTTACCGTTGTACATTTTGTAACTTACATTCCGACGGTCACGATATGTAGTGATCCGACGGTTCATTCTCTCCTCGGTATTACCGACACTTGATCCGTGGCTTGACACCCGATTGGTCCATGAATTCTATTTAAAGCGCATGGAGGGTCATTTGTAGGTTCACCGTGCATGAGAGAAGCTTATGTAAATTTTCATTCTTTTATTAATAAATTGCCTGTAGTAGCCACGTTGGCGCAGGCCGTTGACTGTTTCCCTCTCTGAGGGTTTTAACCACGTCAAAATACTGGTGTATTGATCTGTGATCTGTTTGTGAGCGGTGTCCTTCTGGTGTTCTGTCTGAGGAACTTACCCTGTAAATTCCTACAGAGCCAAGATACCCAATCAATGCCACATAATCATGCCACCAATCTCCCTTGACATGGTCATCTTATCCATACAATGACATTGACATCACTGCATTTAGGTTGACATTAATGCCAACACACAAATGCATAAAGTTGACATCAATGCCAATGTAACAATGCTAACAATCTCCCCCTTTGGCATTGATGGCAACACATCATTACTCCACATTGATGGTCACTCCTCATGCTACATCCAACCAACAAAATGATGTTTTTTTCTCTCCTTGTAGAAAATGTCTTTCTCTCCCCACCAATGGTTGATGCCTTTCTTCTCCCCCTTTTACATAACTGGAAAAGGGATAAACTCTTGATGTGCATTCTCCTTATGAGAAAATAAGGTTTATTCATTATCGCTTTTGCAAACTTCTCTTCTTCAAAGGATGAATATACTTATCTGACAGTGCATCTTTATACCAATTCAAACTGCAAATGGTATTGTTGCTACAAATTCCAACTGCTTATGCAACTTTGGCTTACTCTTCCACTGCTATCGATGCTTGAGTTTCTTTGCTTACTTCTCCTAAGCATGTTAATCATCAACTCTTATTACCATGATATCATGCTTCTACAAATAGGGTCTACTACTCAAATAACGCCAATTGTACCAATGGATTGATACGCATTGGATAATGCACTAGGAAAACTCCCATGACTTCTTAAAAAACGATGTTCATTTCTACAAAGGGTTACTCCAACTAAGCCAAAGTCTACCACTTGACATAGTGATCCCAAATGATAACCAAAGAACATACAAAGTAACACCAATTCTCTACATGAACTCAATATTTCTAGGCATAATCAAATTTACTACTTAAATGAAATAATAGTACTTCATATAAGATGCAAACCTTTCATTTCCTGAGCAATCACTCTTTTGAGACCAAAGGATCATGTTTGCATCTTTAATAAAGAAGCTCCTCTTGAGCCAATGCTCTCTTCTTTTCTTCAATATGTTGTATCTACCTTCTTTCTTCTGCGTGGGGATTGATCATATGCATTTGATTGAACTTTGGACCTCTTAGTACTCCACAACTGTTGCAACTTCTCTTCTTCTCACAACATAAGGTATTGATGTGTACTCCCCCTAGAACGATGTTGGCTACACTTTTCAATCTCTTGTAATGCTAATACATTTGAAATAAAAAAAAAATACATTTGAAATTAAAAAAAATCATCATTGTAATGAGTAAGGGGACTCTGTCTTAGCTCCATTATTCAGATGCACCTTTGTGTATAAAATTTCTAGACATTGCACCTAACTTCTTTTAGCTTCACTTGAAGCCATTCTCTTATTTCAATGAAGAGAAATTGAGGATCTACTCCCTCTGAGAATAATATCCTCATTTTTCTTCCAAGCCTTCAAAGTATGAGTCTTGATAGGGGAATTACCTTCCAACTTATTACTTATCCCTTTTTGGAATTCATTTTGGCTTCACAATGCTAGAGGGCACTTATCCTTCACCTCCTCTTTATTTACCCAAATCCTCTTGCTGCATTTTTTCTTTTTTTGCAAGGGATAAATAACTGGGTTGTTGCTTCTCTTGATTACTTGCAACTTGCGCTTAATGTAGCCAATACTTATAGAGGGTTCCACCACAGGGTTTAGATGATCATTTGTATTACTACTCTAACTTTTCTTCAAGCAGAAATCAACTTTTTTATGATTCCTTCTTCTACTAATCAACCTATTTCCCTTACATAGAGCCCCTAAGATGAACCGATATTCGTCTACTCTTTTATTTCTTCTTGTCTTTAGTGGTTGAGATGTTACATTTTCATGCATATTTTGAGAGGGATGCCTTGTCTTCTCATATCTATTTCTTGTTGGCTTGTGCTCAAAATTGCCACAGTTGTAGCATTCAATATGGCTTAGGAATGGGGCAAAAGGATTGCTATACTTGATTGCATTCTTGTCAAAACCTCTCTTGTTGCTACCCATCAAACTTTGTTTGATTGCATTCCATTTACGTTCTAAGGATTTGTGACCAAAATTATTGCAAGAAAAACAAAAGCCATGGAATACTTTTTGATACCTGAAAATCCCTTTGTTGAAGGAAATGTAACTAGGTTTGGTCTTCATAAATGTACTTTTGATATTTATTCAAGAAAATAAATATTATTTTTATAATATATGTCAATGAGTTTCTTGCTCATTGAAATAGGTCTAGCACATGTTAAAGTGCTATAGGTGAGTCAAAGAGTCAAAAGATTTATGTTGAAGAGCTTAAGGGCATGTTATAATAGGTATACTTATGTATTAGAGTCAAAGAAGACACCTCCAAGCAAATTCAAGTCTCCTCCAAGCATGTGACACCACCAAAGAAGCAATCTAAGCTATATATGTCAAGTCGGTCTGTAGTCTTCTAGTCGGCCTTAAGGAGGGACAATCCTCTATATATAGAGGTTGTCCACTTCCTCAAAAGACAACACAATCACCTTTGAAATCAGCGAAGTGAAGGTACAAGAAAAGGGTGAAAAAGAGTGAATGAAAGGAGCCTCTAGTGCAGCGAAGGATGAAGAAATACCGAGCCTTGGAAGGCTGTTCTAGGGCTAGTTACAGGCACACGTGCGAGGAAAGGAAAGTTGTCTCTCCGGTCATAACAACAGGAACTTACGGTCAACCATCTCTCATTGTTTAGGGTTAAAACTAGGCCTACAAGGCCTCCTACTCAAGTGAAGAAGAAGGGTACAAAAGCGAAGGAGAAAAGGGCCTACAACATCAAGTAAAACCTCCACCACGCGCGAGAAACTAGCGCTGGAGGACGCTGATACTGTGAAAATTTCTAAACTAAAATTCTACTACTACAACAACTGATTTATTTCACCTACTTATTATTCACAATAAGTTATTTATGAAATCCCTTCAGCAAATATTAAAATAAATTCAATTGCAGTTATCACAAAATTACTCAGAGAAAAATATATGCACAAGAACCAATCACATCAACACTATTATTTTGGACAATTGTCCCCAGAAAAACCTAATGTGGGAAAACCAGTGCAACAGATGAGATCTTTATTAATCTTCAGCAACAATTGCTTTTACAAGGAATGATTTTACAAAGAAGCTGAAAGAAAACGCCTGAGACTTTCCCTTTAAGACCTTCTGACACTTTGGAGACCCTACTCCCACTTCTGCGTCACCCTTGTGCCACTCTGCGTGGCCCAGCGTGGCTCTGAGTGGCTCTGCGTCAGCCTGCGTAAGCTCTATGTCTCTCCTTTGCACTGCATCTCTTTCTGTGTTGTCTCCCGTTGTCCTTGCGTCACCACCTCCTCAGTAACTACATACTGCTGATGCCCTGCTCTTTATCCACCTTGCAACTCTCCCTTTGAAATTGATCTCCTCTACTTGAGAATGGATTTTCCTTGAGATACTGAGTATCTGCCAGTGTGTCTCCAAATGATCCTAGAGTCTTCTCTTATACTTTTCCTGTTGACAAATCAATGATCGAGATTAAGTCCCTAATCAACGGCTAAGATTAAAACAGACTTGATCCTCGTCTCTTAGAAGTTTCTCACCCTTGTCTTTATTAATGCCCATTAATATTTTTATTTTCCTAAGTTTAGACTTACGAATCCATTAACAATATTAATTATTTTAATAACTCCTCATCTGGGTGGAATTTCTCAAAATTATTTCTGGGTCTTGGAGATCTCATGTGCCTTAGCCTCTCCTCCAAATTTCAAGGCTAGAGCACATCTGATGCTACCAAAAATCAACACTCCATCTTAGTGAGGAATGTGATCGCAATGTTTCACTATAGAAATGTCACACTGATCTTCCGCATCGGTACGTGTGTTGATGCTTGGCCTGCTACCTCACATCCCCTGCACTGCTTCTTCCTGTACTACTGCCCATGAAACCGCCCCTGCCACTGCCGCACATGTACTGCAACTCCTGACACTTATCCATTTCTACTATTGAAATGGATTCTTTATTATCCCTATCTTCTCCCTGAAATAAATAAGCTTTGTTCTTCCTAGAGCCTTGGTGAGGATGTTTGTCACCTATTCTCCTATAGGAGTGTATCTCAATTCTATTATCCCTTGTTGGACACAGTCTCTGACAAAGTGACACCTAATATCAATGTGCTTCGACCGATCATGAAATACTAGATTCTCAGATAGTGTGATACAACTTTGATGATCACACATGATCCTGGTCGCTTCCATCCTTCTCCTGAATAGATTCACAAGCAATTTCCTACGCCATATGGATTAGCACGAAGCTATGCTAGCTGCCATATATTCTGCTTCACCTGAGCTCAAAGCCACGGATTTTTATTTTCTACAGGACTAGGAGATAATTCCTGATCCAATGTTGAAATAGTACCCAATTGTACTTTTCTGATCTACTGAACTTCCAACCCAATCTGCATCAGTGAACCCACTCAGCCTGATGTCACTGCCTTTGGTGTACAATAGTCCATGCTCGATTGTTCCTTGTATATACCTGAGAACATGTTTGGCTGCTACCTAGTGCACCCTCTTAGGTTCCACCATGCACTGACTGAGGGTGTTGACAACGTAACATATGTCTAGCCTGGTATTGATCAGATACATCAGGGACCCTATAAGCTGCCTGTACAAGGTGGGATCAATGTCTTTATCTTCTAATGCATCAATCTTCTTCCAGTTGGTGATCATTGGAGTAGCCATAGGTCTACAATCCTGCATTCTGAATCTCTTCAAGATTTCTATATCATATCTCCCTTTTCCAAGGAAGATCTCACCCTTTTGCTGCCAAAATTTCAACCCTAAGAAATAATGCATCTGTTCCAAATCCTTCATGTCGAATTCTATGGCTAGGTTCTTCTTGAAGTCTTTGATGAGCCTGGATGATCATGCTAGGAAGATATCATCCACATAGAACACTAGGATTAGGGGCTCATTCTATACGACCAAATAGTAGAGATTATGGTTTGCGTCACTCTTGATGAACCACATCTTGTGCAAGTAGCCATCAATTCGATTGTACCATGCCCTAGGTGCCTGTTTAAGCCCATACAAGGCTTTATTTAATCTGAATACATGAGATTTCTTATCATGTGTCTCAAAACCTTTTGCCTGTTTAATGTATACTTCCTCTTCTATTACCCCGTTCAAGAATGTCGTCTTGCAATCATCTGATGAATCTCCCACCCCATCTATGCTGCAAGAGATATCATGGTTCTAATAGAAGTATACCTTCCTAATGGGGCGAATGCTTCTTTGTAGTCTATCCTTTCCTTCCGAGCATACCTCTTAGCCACAAACCTGGCTTAATATTTCTCCACACTACTGTCTGCAACATAATTGACCTTGTAGATCCATCTCAAATCTGTAGAAATTCCCACTGTAGATCACCTGATAATGCAATATACTAAAGCAAAATACCTGATCTACTTCTACACACAAACTTGCAGTAGCTTAATCGATTTTGAGCAAGGTCAAATGGAACACATATAACAAAGAATGAGAAATCAATCACACATGAACACAAAAGAATACTTTGGGGAAAGCCTCAGGTAAAACCCCTGCTATCTGTATTATCATACAAGTGGAAATATCTCCGGATTAAACAAAGCTTTAGCTCACAAGCTATCCAGCTCTCAGTACAATCCCTTAGTGCAGCTCATAGACTGAATAGACACAACATATGCCTTCCTTCAGTCTCCAAGCCTCCTATTTCCTTGCGTAGTTTCTCCTGGGTCCTCTAGCTGCCACCTGTGTGAATTCACATCTCACACAACTCACCAAACTTAGAAATAACTGAGCAATCCTCAAGGAATGAATTCCTTCTGCATGCAAGAGGTATCCTCAAGGGAATATTCCTGCAACTGATAGTACATTGTCCCACCCTTTGATCTCAACTAGGTCTCTGACTGAACTGAAATGCATGAGTTATTTATGAGAGAATATTTAGTTATCTAAAGTACACTAGTTACATGCATGCATGCACTAACTAACTTAACTCACAATGAGTTCCACAAATTGTTAGAACTAATCTAACTAGACTTAACTCAGTTAACTGAGCTAACTAATTACAACTAAAAGTACAACTCATCTTGATCTCCTTAATTAAGGGATAACTGTTGCATGTTTTCACATAGACTTCATGTTTGATTTTCTCCAACTAATTAACTCAAGATAAAAAAATTAATTATTTTTCAAACAACTACTAAGATCAAATTTGAATTTGAATTCTCAATTTTAGTTCAGGGACTAACTAAAATTGAAATGTATCCTGAAATGTTATTTATAGTGATTCTATTTTTAGCACTTCTATATTTAGCATTTCTTGTTGCTATTTTCAACACTCCCTCTCAACAAGAAAGGGATTATCTGTCACCCCGATCTTGTCTCTGTGGA
Source organism: Pinus taeda (assembly GCA_000404065.3). Classification (NCBI taxonomy): domain Eukaryota; kingdom Viridiplantae; phylum Streptophyta; class Pinopsida; order Pinales; family Pinaceae; genus Pinus; species Pinus taeda. The sequence goes on from APFE030091546.1 coordinate 8,457, forward strand.
ACTCGAATTTGCATTTTGACAATGCCTTAGTCAAAATATTTGCATCCTGCTCCTTGGTCGAAACATACTGCAACAACATGATCCTCTTCACCACACAGTCTCGAAGATGATGATACTAGATATTGATGTGCTTGAACCTGTCATGAAATATTGGATTCTCAGAGAGTTTGATACAACTCTGATTATCGCAATAGATCACAGTTGGATCCATCCTCTGATCAAACAATCCAACTAGAATCTTCCACATCCAAATTTTCTCACATGCTGCCTGACTGGCAGCCATGTATTCAGCCTCTATTGAGCTAAGTGCAACTGACCTCTGTTTCCTGATGTACCAAGACACTGCAGTTGAACCAAGGTTGAAAATTCCTCTTGAAGTGCTCTTTTGATCTGATGGACTCCCTGCCCAATCTGCATTTGTGAAGCCCTGAAGCTTCACTCCCTCTGTCTGTTTGTACCATAATCCATACTGAGATGTGCCTTTGAGGTATCTCAACACATGCTTCACTTTCTTCCAAAACAGCTTGGTAGGTTGAACCATAGCTTGACTCAACTGGTTCACCGCAAAGCACAAATCTGGTTGTGTGTTCACTAAATACATCAATGAACACACAAGCTGTCGTTAAACAGTAGCAGCTACTACTTCACCTAAAGTAGCATCCTCCTTCCTTCAGTTACCTGCTAGAAGAGTCTGCATGGGATTGCACTTCTCCATGTGGAATCTCCTGAGTATCTCATTGGCATACCTGCCTTGAGACACAAACACTTCCCCATCCTTCTGCCACAATTCCATGCCTAGAAAGTAGTGCATGAGACCCAGGTCTTTCATCTCGAACTCTCTTGCAAGGTCCTCCTTGCAAGACTTGATAAACTGATCATCACCTGTCAATATCAGATCATCAACATAAAGAACAATGATCAATGGCTTACCTTCTACCATGATGTGGTAAAGGTTTGCATCCGCTCCACTCTTTGTGAAGCCCAACCCGGTGAAATAGATGTCGATCTTATTGTACCAAGCATGAGGTGCTTGCTTCAACCTGTACAAAGCTTTCTTGAGTCGGTACACATGCAACTCATGATCGAAGGTCTCAAATCCTTCCGGATGCTCTATGTACACCTCTTCCTCAATCTTGCCATCGGGTAACACAGTCTTCACATCCATCTGATGGATCTTCCAACCCATCTAAGCTGATAGTTCCAACATCGATCTGATAGATGAGTACCTTGCTACATGAGAAAAAGTCTCATCATAGTCGATTCCCTCGACCTGTGAGAAACCATGGGCAACAAACCTTGCCTTATGTTTCTCAACACTACCATCAACTGCTTGCTTTACCTTGTAAAGCCATCAGGAACTCACCATTGACTTGTCCTCTGGTCTTGGAACAACATCCCAAACAATGTTCCGAACTACGGAGTTGTACTCCTCCACCATAGCATCAATCCAAACTGGTTGCTGCACTGCTTCCTCGAAGAAAGATGGTTCGGTCTTTATACATTCCCCAACCAGGGCCATGTAACCAGTGTACTGCTCAGGTGACCTCCTTTGTCTGCGTTGAGAAGATGGCTGTCCCACATTCTCTCTTGCATCCATCATCAATATGTTAGCTTCCCTTGAGCGTTTTTGCCCATCTCTGGAAGACTCTGCATGAGTGGATGTCTCCACTCCTGGATCCTCTGCATGCGGCTGCTCTGCATTAGTCTGAGGCTCCTCCTCCTTAGGAACCAAAAGTTCCTCCTCTACATGCAACTTGAGCTCCCTCTCAAGGGATACTCGCATGGCCTTCTGCTCGTCGAACTTTAGATCTCTACATACCACTGTCCTCTGACTGGTAGGCAAGAACATCCGATAGTTGTGGGGTGTATTAGTGTACCCCACAAGTATCCCCAACTTAGTTGTTGGCTCTAGTTTCTTTCGGGCATCTTTGTCACATGGAAAAATACCGATGAGCCAAAGATCCTGAAGTGACTCACATCTGGTCTCTTCCCGGAGAAAGCCTCCTCTGGTGTCTTCATTCCCAGTATACGACGCAAGCTTCTATTCTGCAAGTACAATGTTGTATTGCATGTCTCAACCCACAAATTAAGTGGTAGGCCTTGGTCATGCAGCATTGCCCAAGTTGCTCCCACAATCGTTCTGTTCTTCCTTTCGGCCACCCCATTCTGCTATGGGTTAGGGGGTGCCGTCAACTCCTGTTTAATTCCTTCTACTGCACAAAAGTCATTAAACTATTGAGAGACATACTCTCCACCATTGTTGCTTCGCAAGGCCTTTAGTTTCTTTCCATATTCTTTCTTAGCCAAGGCTTTGAACTCACAAAACCTTGGGAAGGTTTGATCCTTATTCTGCATGAAGTAGATCCAACATCTACAAGAAAAATCATCAATAAAAATAACATAGTACCTTTTTTTAGCGGTGGATGCTTTCGGTAATGGTCCACACACATCTGTATGAACTCACTCCATGATTGCTCCAGCTCAACTATCTCGATCATGAAAGGAAGATTTTGCATACTTACCCAAGGTAAAACCTTTGCATGTATCCACTTGCTCCAGTTTACCCTTGGGAAGTCCGGTAGAAATCTGTTGCATGATCTTCAAGGCACCAGGATGCAAGTGGCCCAATCTTCTATGCCATAACTCGCCAATATCTTAGCTTTGCACCAACTCTGCTTTGGAACTCAATGCAGCTCAATCATCTACCTCCAGTTTGTAGAGATTCTTTACTCGAATCCCAATCCTCTTGGTCTGTCCAGTGCTGATGTGCCTCATGAATTCCTTTCCTTTACTAAAGACTACATCATAGCCTTTGTCTTCCAACATAGCAATGGACACCAGGTTCTTCTTCGGTCCAGGCACATATTTTACATTAGTTAGGGTGAGAGGAGCTCCATGCTCCCTCTGAAACACAACTGTGCCTTCACCCGAAACATGGTACTTTCCATCATCGCCCATCTCTATGCACATCTGGAGGTCCTTCTCCTCTAAGGTACTGAATACAATCTTGTCGCTGGTCATGTGGAATGAGGCTCCACTATCCATGTACCAAACACAACCCACCATCGATGAAACCATGCATGCAATGAGGGTGAAATCCAATTTGAATTGTGAGGCTAGTGCCTTACCATTTGATCCTTTCGAGGATCCCTTCTTGGATTTCTTCTGTGGACAATTCGTAGCATAATGGCCCACCTCATGACAATGAAAGCATCACACTTTCGATTTGTCAATATTCTTCCCACCATGGGAAGAAATCGATTTGGAATGGGACGCCTTCCCTTTCCCTTTCCTTGCCTTAGCTAAGGCTAGATTTTCATCACCATCATGCTTTAATGAAGAACCATCTCTGGTGCTTCTCCTTATCTCCTCCTGCATCAGATCTGACCATAATCGTTCCCAATCTGACTGTTTCTCTCTTCCATTTACTGAGTCTTGGTAGCTATCCCAGCTCTTAGGAAGATCGAGGAGAGCAAGACTCACCATGTCATCATCGGCTATTGTGATTCCTACACTTCCAAGCTCATCCCTGCAGGTGGTGAGCTTGTTCAGATATGTAGAGATCGTGTCGCCCTTGTCACACTTGATTTTCTGAAGCTTATCTTCCAACACCAACTTCCTCTGATCGCTGTTGTTCTGATATAGATCCTTCAATGTTTTCCACATTGAAAATGGTGTCTCCTCCCCATGGAGACTCGAGGCAATGTGGTCTCGAACTCCCTCCAGAAGAATCCTCCTTGCTCTAGCCACACATTTCTTCCATTCCGCCAATTCTTGGGCATTAGTAGTTGTTGGCTTGGGGACTTCTTGATCAATGAAGTCCTTCAAACTGTTGTCCTCTAATACCGCTTCCATGCGATCCTTCTAGACTATATAATTTGAGCTGCCATCCAAGGCATACTTGAGTCTCAAACTGTTGAATGCCATTGGTGAAATTTGAGATGTGATAAGAATTCGATTTCTATAATCAGGAATTTCAAACTTCGAACTTCGAACTTCTTTGTATACTATTCTTCACTTTGATCACCTTTGCTCCGATACCATGCAGAAATTCCCACTGTAGATCACCTGATAATGCGATATACTAAAGTAAAATACTTGATCTACTTCTACAAACAAACTTGCGGAAGCTTAATTGATTTTGAGCAAGATCAAATAGAACACATATAACAGAGAATGAGAAATAAATCACACATGAACACGGAAGAATACTCTGGGGAAAGCCTCAGCTAAAAACCCCACTATCTGTATTATCATACAAGTGGAAATATCTCCTGATTACACAAGGCTTTAGCTCACAAGCTATCCAACTTTCAGTACAATCCCTCAATGCAGCTCATAGACTGAATAGAAACAACATATGCCTTCCTTCAGTCCTCCAAGCCTCCTATTTCTTTGCGCAGTTTCTCCTAGGTCCTCTAGCTGCCACATGTGTGAATTCACCTCACACACAACTCACCAAACTCAGAAATAACTGCGCAATCCTCAAGGAATGAATTCCTTCTGCATGCAAGAGATATCCTCAAGGGAATATTCCTGCAACTGATAGTACACTATCCCATCCTCTGATCTCAACTGAGTCTCTGACTGAACTGACATACATGAGTTATTTATGAGAGAATATTCAATTATCTGAAGTACACTAGTTACATGCATGCATGCATTAACTAATTGAACTCACAATTAGTTCCACAAACTGTTGGAAATAATCTAACTAGACTTAACTCAGTTAACTGAGCTAACTAATTACAACTCGAAGTACAACTCATCCTAATCTCCTTAATTAAGGGATAACTTCCTCAATCAAAGGGATAATTGTTGCATGTCTTCACATAGACTTCATGTTTGATTTTCTCCAACTAATTAACTCAAGA
>APFE030091546.1:13517-72556 GCA_000404065.3 Pinus taeda
CCCAGACATCATTGACCATTATAGAGATGTATTCCTCCACCATAGCATCCACCCATACTTGATGATGAATGACCTCCTGAAAACTAGAAGGCTCCCCAACCTGAGCTACTAAGGCCTGGTATCTGTCTGGCTGTCTTCACTCCCTTTTACTATTCCTGGGTGCACCAATGAAGTCTTCTGCATCCTGTAGAATTTGTCGGATTTTCCAGCTCATTCTTCCACTGGTAGTAGGCACATCTATCAGCTCTTCCTCTTTCTGAGATTCCTCCTGTTTTGAAGCTTTGTCTTCATGAGAATTTCTGGTAATAGTTTCACCGGTTGAAGTGGTTTGACCAATGGCTCGTCTTTCGGCTACTCCTCGGAAGACATTTCTTGTGATTTACTTATTCATTTGTGGTAGCATCGGATGTGCTCTAGCAATGAAAATTGGTGGAGAGGTTAAGGCACATAAGATCTCCAAGACCCAGAAATGGTTTGGGGAAATTCCATTCGGTTAGAGAGATATTAAAATAATTAATATTTTTAATGGAGTTCCTAAGTCTAAATTTAGGAAAATTAAAATATTAATGGGTATTAATAAAAAACTGGGTGAGACTGTTCTAAATGACATGGATCAACAAATCTAATCTTAGCTTTTTATTAGAGACTTAATCTCGTCTGTTGAAGACTCAACAGGAAAAGTATAAGAGGAGGCTTGAGGGTCAGTTGGAGACACGCTAAGATTGATCAGTCAGTTCGATTTTTTGGAGCGGGACTTGCTGAGAAAATTTGAACAAGTGATTTGTTGCAGCAAGTACATAGTAAAGAGGTAGAGATAGTGCCTACGGGTCAACTCAGTGACCAAAGAGGCTAACGCAAAGGCAACAAGAGCCACACAGATGCAACTAGAGATTGCGCAGAGGCTGAGGGGCCTGCTTGGGTGATGTAAAAGGCCATATAGCTGACGCAAAGGGTTCTAGAGCTATGCTAAGGCTAGCAGGGCTGACGCAGAGCCTTGGAGAAGTGCTGAAAGGATTTTTGTGGGGCAGAATTGCTGAATATCTCTCTCCGAGAAGAGGTAGTACTTTCGGGTAAAAATCTCTATTGGGTGAGCCAGTTTGGCACCCTAGTTGTACTCAAGAAATCTGCATAATAATAAAACCCTCAGATCTACTACACTGGTTTTACCAAGTTGGGTTTTTCCGGGGATGTTTGTCCAAAAATAACGGTGTCCTTTGTGTGTTTTTCTAGTATTTCAGTTGCTAATCTCTATATGTGTTGAGGCTGCATTTGTGTTTATTTTGGTATTTATATTTATAAATAGCTTGTTAATGGAAAGAACAAGTAGGAGATAATAAACTAGATAATGCAGTAGGGATTTTTGACGTGTCAGACTTAGAAATTTCAACATTCCTGAAGGCTCTATCCTCCATGAACTTTACATCCCGCCGAACTACTACCTTCCTACTCCCTGGAAGATAGACTCTATATGTCTTAGCATTCTCACTATATCCCACAAGATATCCTTTCTGAGTAGTTTGATCTAATTTCTTTCTCTTCTCTTCGGGTATATGGCAATATGGTAAGCTCACAAATATCCTGAAATGAATGACTTCAGGTGTCTTCCTAGTGAAGACTTTCTCCATAGTGATTTTTCCCAATGCCTTGTGAGGAGTCCTGTTCTGGACATAAACTGTCGTGTTGCATGCTTCTGCCCACAGGAATTTAGGCATATCCTGATCATACAACATTTACCTAGTTGCTTCCACAATAGTCCTGTTTTTCCTTTTTGCTACTCCATTCTGCTCTAGATTGTAAGGAGATGTCCACTCTCTTCTGATGCCTTCCTTAGCGCAAAAATCGGTGAATTCCTTGTCAACATACTTTCCACCATTGTTTGAGGGCAACACTTTTATCTTATTTCTTGTCAGATTCTCCACTAGAGCCTTGAACTCTTTGAATCGACTGAAAAACTCATCCTTGGTTTTCAGAAAGTAGATCCAAGTCTTCCTGGAATTGTCATTAATGAAGGTGATGAAGTATTCAACACCACTAAGAGATTTTGTGGACATTGTTCCGCATATGTCTGAGTGTATCAATCCTAGCACACTCTTAGCCCTATTGTTACTTCTAGAAAACGCTGCTTTGGCATACTTGCCGAGAGCACACCCTTTGCATACATCATCTCGTTCAGTACTTAGTTTTGGAACTCTTGATATTGTTTTCCTGAGAATTATCAGAGCCCCATAGTGTAAGTATCCCATCCTCTTGTGCCAAAATTCATTCAAATCTTTGTCTCCATTACTACCTATCAGTGCCATTGGAGATTCTAGCTACAAACTGTACAACTTGTTACTTCTAATTCCAATCCGGGCCTTCTTTTTCCAACTCGGGTGTTTGACATATACTTTATCCTTAATGAATAAAACGGCATAGCCCTTGTTTTGAAGTTGAGATACGAAAAGTAAGTTCATCCCCAATCCTGGCACATGCATCACATTGGTTGCTCGAAACCTCTCTCCTGCTTCGATTTGAAAAACTATAGTACCTCTTCCTACTGGAGTACACTTTGCCTTATTTCCCATGGTGATTTGAAAATTCATTCTTTCTTCCTGATAATTTGAAAAATACTGTTGGATTCCTGTCATATGCTCGGAAGCTTCACTATCTATATACCAAACCTCCGAGGAGGCAAAGCTTTCTAAGCAAGTGACTTCTTCTTCCAATCTGAAAGCTAACATAGAATAATCATAATTTATGTGCCTTGTGCATTCTTCTAGAAATATGCGTGAGTTCCCTTGAGTGGATGCCTCTACATCATGCTCTTGACCCATAATCAATTTTCCTCTCCTGTTGTCGGATCTCTACTTTGATATCATGTGAAATTTCTAAACTGAAATTCTACTACTGCAGCAACTGATTTATATCACCTACTTATTATTCACAATAAGTTATTTACGAAATCCCTTCAACAAATATTAAAATAAATTCAACTTATAGTTATCACACAATTACTCGAAGAAAAATATATGCACAAGAACCAATCACATCAACACAATTATTTTGGACAATTGTCCTCTGAAAAACCCAATGTGGGAAAACCGGTGCAACAGATGAGGGCTTTATTAATCTTCAGTAGCAATTGTTTTTACAAAGAATGCTTTTACAGAGAAACTAAAAAAAAACACATGAAACTTTCCCTTTGAGATCTTTTGACACTTTGGAGACCCTACTCCCACTTTTGCGTCACCCCTATGTCACTTTTGTGTAGCCCAACATGGCTATGAGTGGCTCTCGTCCCTCTGTGTCATCTTGCATAAGCTCTGCGTCTCTCCTCTGCATTGCGTCTGTCTCTGCGCTGTCTCCCACTCTCCCTACGTCACCTCCTCCTCAGTCACTGCATGCTATTGATGCCCTCCTTTTTATCCACCCAGTAACTCTCCCTCTGAAATCGATCTCCTCTACTTGAGAATCGATTTTCCTTGAGATACTAAGTATCTGTCAGTGTGTCTCCAAATGATCCTCAAGTATTCTCTTATACTTTTCTTATTGACGAATCAACGATCGAGATTAAGTCCCTAATCAACGGCTAAGATTAAAACAGACTTGATCCTCATCCCTTAGAAGTTTCTCACCCTTATCTTTATTAATACCAATTAATATTTATATTTTCCTAAGTTTAGACTTAGGAACCCATTAAAAATATTAATTATTTCATAAATCCTCATTTGGGTGGAATTTTTCAAAATGGATTCTGGGTCTTGGAGATCTCATGTGCCTTAGCCTCTGCTCCAAATTTCAAGGCTAGATCACATCCGATGCTGCCAAAAATCAACACATACCAAGTCTGTACCTACACCTCAAAGAAAAAGCTCATTTGGTGAAGAGGAAGGAAGGGATCATCACAAGGAAGGAGTCATGTTATAGACCAAGAATAATTGTCTCTTCTAGAGCTAGTGCAACAAGGTCTACAAACTGTTGAAAGAAAAATGAAGTGCCGGAAGAAGGAAGATGAGGTGTTGGGGAACGAAGTGTTGGAAGGAGGACAAAGTGTCGGGAAACCAAAGTGCAAAAAGGAGGAAGGAATTGACTTGTGCTTGGAGGATATTCTTGTCAAGGGTCTAGGGTTTGGCATTGATCAATAAGAAGCTTCAATAAGAGACATTTACCGAAGGGTTTTCCTCTCAAGAGAAGAGAGGTTTTGGCCCTGATAGAGAGCCAACATCTTGTGTTGTTGTTCTTATGTGTTTGGTAGCAGTTCGATGAAGTACACACACATACATTAATAATAATAAGAAGAAGAATATTAAGCTAACAATAAAAAGTAAAAAGACTCCACCTAATTACCCTTGATTCTTGAACATGGTATCAGAGCTAAGGTGAATGATCAAGGAAAGGGCATCTCAAGAACACACATCAAGGAAGGACATCTACAAAGTTGAAGCATCAAGCCAAGAAGTCTCTATCACATCAAGGAAAAGATGGTCTACCATCCATCACTCATCAAGGAAGACTACAAAGCAAGAAGAAGAGCCTTACATAAAAGGCATCTACTAGAAGAGAAAATCAAGGAAAGACCTACATCAAGCAAGCCCACTTGGAAGAAAGCAACTTGAAGAACATCAAGATCTAAGGAAGGCAAGCCATCAAGTATTCAAGGAGAAAGCAAGTCCACTACATCTCAAAATATATCAAGTAAGTATATGTCCCCTTATGAATATACATCAATGTCTTTTTGCAAGGAAAGCAACAAATTGGTAGGTACCAATAACTTTCTTGCATGGAAGAAGAGGACTGATTTACTTCTGAAGGAGAATGAACTCCTAGAACACATCAAAGGGAATGTCACTATTCCTGCTAAAGAACAAACTCAAGCCTTAGCCAAGTATTATAAGGATGTGACAAGAGCTCAAAGGATTCTAATAGAATCCATCAAAGACTCTCTCATTCCTTCTGTCTCCAGACTTGATATCAAAAGAAATCTATGAAAAAAAAGTAGAGCTATTCTCGATAACCACAACTGGAGAAGTGATATCTCTATGAAATGAATTGTACAAGATGAATATATCAAAGGAAGGAATAGCTCCCTACTTCATGAAGATCTCTGAGATGAGGGTCAACTTCAAGAGCTAGGGGAAGTCATGTCTGATAGAGAAATGACGATTGTAGTACTCAATGCTCTACCTGAGCATTGGGGCAACTTCACATCAAGCATATATGCAAAGAAGGAAGCCACCCCACTAAGTGAAATGTGGTCTCTATGCAAAATAGAGGAAACGAGACTCAAAGAAAAGGAAGATGTGGGATCAAAGGAGCAAGATTTTGCTACCATGGCCAAAAGAAAGGGAAAATTTGGCAAATTTGGTCCACGAAGAACAAACAATAGAGATATGTCCAAAGACCATTGCTTTGGATGCCAAGAATATGGACACTACAAAGGAATTGTCCTAAACTAAAGAAGGACAACAACAAAAAAAAGAAAAAGGGAAGAAGCTTATGTGACTCAAGAAATGAAAGAATAAGACAAGAAGCAAAAGAAGGAAGATCCTTTGGATATTTACTATGACTAAGTCTACTTCTTTACTTAAAGTCTTGTTTCAAAGTTTTGAGTAGTTTAGGAGCATGTAGGAATAAAATAAAATTGCATGGCTAGAAACATCTTCTAGAATCTAGAATCATGATGTACATAGTGTTCAAAATACTCATGTAGAAGGAGCATTTATAAATAGAACAAAATGCATGTTAGAAATATATTCTAGAATATAGGAGCATGGTAGATATAGCTCAAGATATTCATGTACAAGGAGCATACCTAGTATAGGGCCTCATCCACAATGAAACAAAATTGATCATGATTAATAATTTTAGAAGACCTCCATCATCAAAAAGAAAGAAACATTTGCAGGGTAAGGGTATTCAAGATACTCTAATGGAATCTTCAAAAGAAGATTCATAAACAAAAGCAAATGTCTCATTGGGAATCCCATTCATGGGATTCAAGAAAAGGATGATATGCAGGCAAGCTAAGATGAAGCAAGAAGAGCCACACCAAGGACAACCAAATGAAGCTAATATGATCAAAGGAGAATCAAGATGAGTTATGTATGCATCAAAGTTTAGTAATGTTATCATATGTATATTATTGAGTCATGGGAATAGTTCTATGACATGATCAAGTATGAGAATCTATTTCACCAATGACATGCTCGAAGGCATGTACTACAATGCAATGAAGGTCAACAAAAGGAAATACTCACATAAGGAGTATAAGATTGCTGACCAAGAAGCAAGTGAAGAAGGAACCATGACTAGTCCTAGAAGCAAGAAATGAAGAACTACTCCCACAAGGAGTATAAGGTGATTGACTAATATATACAAGAAGAAGCAAATGAAGAAAGATAACAAGCATGTGAAGAACACCATGATCACAAAGAATCACTATCTGACAAAGATACATTGAAGACATCTCCTGAAAGAAGGCAGGACAACTCTGAATAAGAAAGGAAAGGATCAAAGGACCCTAGACACCTATGAAGGCCTTGGAGATATGAAAGGTGCGGATAACTGATTCTACTCTATGAAGATCTCATGATGAAGAAGCCATCCAACAAAAGCACCATTTAATGTTGAAGCAATATAAGGATGAAGTCATGAAGGGTTACTAGATCGAAGCATGTAAACAAGAAAGTACAACGAAGCGTCCATGAGAAGAGTATTTCGAAGCATGGAAAAATGACAAAGGAGTAGCAAAATGACAAGAGAACCTGATATATGACAAGAAGGCCACTTTACACGAAGGAAGCAATGACATGACAAACCAGGAAGGAAAGTGATTGATGGATGATGCCCTACCAAGAAGAAGTTCGAACAAAGACTTCATGACATCAAAGGAAAGAAGGAGATCAAGCAGCTGGAGGACCCACGAAGAAGAAGTTGCTGATGAATGGACAAGTCCCTAGCTAAGAGGGAGTTATAACAAGTTCCCAATTACAAAGGAACTTGGACAAGTACCTTGTCAAAGGATACTTGGGCATGTCTTCCTTAATTGAGAGGAAGAGATAGACACACCATTCTTGTCTTCACTTGTGAAGAAAGATTGGAAGGATTAGATAATCATCTGGAATCCGATACTCTTTGAGGATGTGTAGGGCATCCAAGACAAGAGTAGATAAGAGGACCAATATTCTTTGAGGGCTAGGAACTCAAGATAAGAATAGTCCTAGAAGGTCATACTCAATGAACACCTAGGTGGGTATGTACCTTGAGAGATAATGACTAAGGTGTCTATAAGTCATTGGTCTCACCAACATTGCGCTCTGATCTATTGAGAGATAGAGTTGTCAGTCAAGGCCTTGTTGTAGAAACAATGCTTGTTACTATGATGCTATAACAAATGGATTGCGAATCCAATTTCTCTTATGTGAATTATTCAAGATTGAAAATAGCCAAACACCTTGTAATGTTGTATGAAAATCTCCCTAGTTAAGAGGGAGTGTTGAAAGAAAGGTAACTAGGTTCGGTCTTTATAAATGTGCTTTTGATATTTATTCAAGAAAATAAATATTATTTTTATAATATATGTCAATGAGTTTCTTTCTCATTGAAATAGGTCTAGCACATGTTAAAGTGCTATTGGTGAGTCAAAGAGTCAAAAGAATTATGTTGAATACCTTAAGGGAATGTTACACTAGGGTATACTTATGTATTAGAGTCAAAGAAGACACCTCCAAGCATGTGACACCACCAAAGAAGAAATCCGAGCTATATATGTAAATGCGGCCTACAGTCTTCTAGTCGGCCTAAAGGAGGGACAAACCTCTATATATAGAGACTGTCCACTCCATCAAAAAACAACACAATCACTTCTGAGGTCAGCGAAGTGAAGGGACAAGAAAAGGGTGAAAGAGAGTGAAGGAAAGGAGCCTCTAGTACAACAAAGGAGGAGGAAGAAATATTGATCCTTGGAAGTTTGTTCTAGGGTTAGTGACAACCACACGTACAAGGAAAGGAGAGTTGTCTCTCCAGTTATGACAACAACAACTTACAATCAACCATCTCTCCTTGTTTAGGGTTAAAGCTAGGCCTACAAGGCCTCCTATGCAAGCAAAGAAGAAGGGTACAAAAGTGAAGGAGAAAAGGGCCTACAACATCATGTAAAACCTCCCACACGTGTGAGAAACTAGGGCTGTAGGACAATCATACCAAGTATGTACCTACACCTCAAGGAAGAGGCTCATTTGGTCAAGAGGAAGGAAGGGATCATCACAAGGAAGGAGTCTCATCATAGACCAAGAATAAGTGTCTCTTCTAGAGCTAGTGCAACAAGGTATACCAGCAGTTGAAAGAAGAAAAAAGTGTTTGAAAAAGGAAGATGAAGTGCCAGGGAACGAAGTGCCGAAAGGAGGAGGACAAAGTGTTGGGAAACCAAAGCGTAAAAAGGAGGAAGGACTTGACTTGTGCTTGGAGGATATTCTTGTCAAGGGTCTAGGGTTTGGAATTGATCAATAAGAAGATTCAATAAGAGAAATTTACCAAAGGGTTTTTCTCTCAAGAGAAGAGAGGTTTTGGCCCTGGTAGAGAGCCAACATATTGTGTTCTTGTTCTTATGTTTTTGGTAGCATTTTGATGAAGTACACACGCATACATTAATAATAATAATAATAAGATTAAGCTAACAAGAAAAAGTAAAAAGACTCCACAAATTCTTATCAAGTCAAGAAGAATCACACTACACCTAATTGCCCTTGATTCTTCAACACCCTTGTCCTTGACAAGTTTTTCCTTGAGGAGGAAAGGACCTTTGTTATTTCTTCATGTGTCTTCCATGGTTGTTTGAATTTGTACCTTGAGAAATTATTTTCTATTTCTTCTTTTGCTACTGATTTGCTTGCTTTTGTTGTTGCTTAACATTCTGTTGTTTCTTAACAATCTATTGTTGTTGTTTCTTTTCTTGTTATTGTTGTTGTCCAACAACTTATTTTCCTTTATTGTTGTTGGAATGTTCAACTTCCTTTGCTTGGCTAGATGTCCCTTTGAATTTTTCTTTCTTGAATCATGAATTTTCTTTCAATCCCAATTTAGCTTATGATATTCAAACAATTGATCATTTGATTTTTCTAGATCATGCCTTAATCAAACTGCTTCCACTTGTAGTTTCTCACAGTAAGCTTCCTTCTCATTCATGTGACTTGTGAGCATTTCATACAATTTGTCAGCTTCCTTTTATTGAGAATTAAGAACAACAATTGTTTTGCTCAACTTTTCATTCTCAAGCTCATATTCCTGCAATTGCTCCTTTTGCTTGAGGTTTGCATCTAAAAGATCCTTGATATCTTTGAGAGAAAAGATCAACTTCTTCCTCAAGTGGATCATTTCATCTAGATCCTTTTCTTCATTACCAGATGTGCTAGAAAGATCATCACAAAGATATAGATTCCTTTCTGAGTCTCTTGAATCCTCCATGGGTCAAAGGAGTATTCCTTGTTGAAATTTCTAAGTCTAACCCGATAGAAAATTTCTCGCACTATCTCATTTATTTCACCTACTTGTTTAATTACTGAACAAGTCATTTAACCATATAAATACTGAAATAAACACAATGTAGTCTCTACCATCTACAGATCATCAACTGAAATAAATAGAAAAACACACAAGGGACACTGTTATTTTTGGACAATCGTCCCTGGAAAAACCCAACTTGGGAAAACCGATGCATAAATTTTGAGGGTTTTATTATTAAGCATATTTTCTTGAGTACAACTGGGTGCCAAACTGGCTCACCCGATAGAGAAATCTATCTATCAGTAATACCTCTCTTCGGAAACAGATATTCTGAAAGTCTGCTTCACGAAACTCTCTCCAATGCCTATTTGAGGCATTGCGTCGACCCTCCTGGCCTCCGTGTCATCCTGAAACCCTCTGCATCAGCCCTCTTAGGCTTTGTGCAGCCTCCTTGGCTCTCTGCATCATTACTGCAGCCTCTGTGTCACTCACGCAGGGCCTTTGGCCCTTTGCGCAATCACTTTGGCCTTTGCATGGCTCCTGGTGGCTTTGCGTCTGCCTCTCTGCCTCTATGTTGGTCTTCTGACACTATCTTTGCCTCTCTACTATGCACTCACTACCCCTCACTGCAACTCTGATCACTGGTTCGATATCTCTTAACAAAACCCGCTCTAGAAAATCGAATTGACTGATCAATCTGGTGTCTCTCCAACTGAACCTCAAGCCTCCTCTTATACTTTTTCTATTGAGTCTTCAACAACCAAGATTACATCTCTAATCAACGGCTAAGATTATATTTTTCTTGATCCATGTCATTTAGAACCTTTCAACACAATTTTTTATTAATACCCATTAATATTTTTATTTTCCTAAGTTTAGACATAGGAACCCATTAAAAATATTAATTATTATAATATATCCTTTATTGGGCATAATTTCTCCAAACCATTTCTGGGTCTTGGAGATCTCATGTGCTTTATTCTCTCCACCAA
The DNA here is from genome assembly GCA_000404065.3 of Pinus taeda. Lineage (NCBI taxonomy): Eukaryota > Viridiplantae > Streptophyta > Pinopsida > Pinales > Pinaceae > Pinus > Pinus taeda. The sequence continues at coordinate 23,990 of APFE030091546.1, forward strand.
TTTCATGGCTAGAGAGCATCCGCTGCTACCCCAAATCAACACTCCCTCTTAGCGAGGAATGTGCTCTAGTAATACTCCATTACTGAGCATCACCCTGATCATCTGGCACCGGTACCTGTGCGGATTCTTGGCCTTCTTGCCCAACATCCTCTGCACTACTGCATCCTGTATTGATTCCCATGGCTCTACCATTGCTATTGCTACATTTGTACGACAACTCCCTCTGCATCCGTGCTGTTGTTGGTCCTTTCTCCCAAAATTGCATCTGCATCATAGCCCTCTCTCCTCATGTTGCTTTGTGCTGCCTATAGCACTACCACTACTACTACTGCACTACAACTTAGTTACTGAGATGATGGTAATTGATCTACCCAACTATTGACATCCTTGTCAGGCTAGAATCCCTCCCGATGTTGAAGCTCTCTCTGCTGCTATCCTGTACTCCCTCTGCTGTCTCTGCACCACTACAACCACTTTGTGCCTCTCGCACCGCTGCAAACACCTTTGTCCCTTCCTGCACTGCTGCAACCTCCTCTGTGCCTCTTGCACTGCTGCAACCCTCTCTGCGCTGCTAGGGACCATTGCACTCTAGCACTCTCTGTCGCTCCATCTGAATCCGCTTCTACTGACATTCGCCATCTTGCTACTGTCATTTCGGGGCTCCTGTAACCGGATATGATCCAAGAGTTTTGGTAGCTCAAGGATCCTACCCCTCATCTTTTGTAGTCCTCTTGACTACAGCTCGATGTCTCCCCACCTCTTCTCTAAAGGTTCATGAGCACTCATGGCACAATCGTCATCATCCTCTATCTCCTTCTCTACCTTAGCCGGCGCTACCTTGGAGTCAGATGCCTCTCCCTTATTCTTCTTCCTAGGACACTCGGTTGCATAATGGCCCAACTCCCCACAGTTGAAGTGCTTAATCTTGGAGAGGTCCTTTTTCTTCCTCTTCCCTTACTGCCCCGCAGATGTTAGAGCCGCATCCTCTTCATCCTCTTTCTTGACCCGGGCTCCTTTGCCACTACTTCCCGCCTTGGTCAGCCGTCTGATCTCTTCTTGGAAAAGAGTTGTCCACAATTCTTCCCAATCTAGAATATTTTCTCTACCCAATATGCTTTGGACGAATGTCTCCCACTCCTCGGAGACTGCGTTCAGGGCGGTCCTCACCATTAACTCTTGATCTGGTGTGGCCCCTATGGAAGTCAGTTGGTACTGAATCTCATGCAACCTGCTGAGGAAGTGATCTATCTGCTCCCCCTTCTGCATATGATACGACCGCAATTGATTCTCTAGTAGCATCTTCCTCTGCACGGAAGTGCCCTGATACAATGTTGTCAAGGTGTTCCACATCTCCTTTGCCGTATTCTTCTCGGAAATATGTTGAACTACACGATCCTTGACCCCATCAAGGATTATGCACTAGGCTTTGGCTATCGCATCCTCATACTTTTCATTATCAGCTAGGTTGACTGGGATAGCCATGGTTCTCAAGGCGAAGGCCTTGATGCGATGTATATCTAGAACCGATAGAACCCTGGCCTTCCAAATGACAAAGTTGGACGCTACATCCAACCTATCTTGATCCCTTAGTCTGTTCATGGCCATCTTTGCTCTTCTTTTCGACTCCTCTGAGTCTCTACTTCCCTCCTGGAAGTTCTCCTCTAGACTACCTCTGAGTCTCGATTTCCCTCCTGGAAATCCTTCTACCAACAGTTGAATCATACCTCTCTGATCGCCTTTGCTCCTGCAACACTAATATTGATTTCTTGGCTAGAAATCCACCTAGGTAGCGACTCCATCTACCTTGGTTCTGTCCCGTTAGGTATTGTTCTGCCTCGACAGCAACAACACCCCACCAGCTTCTCACTCCACAATCTGCCCACAGCTTCCTATGCCCCAACAACTAAAGAATTGAGCCTCTGCACAATCCTGACAATGGTTGAATTGCTCCACTAGCCAACTGTGTCACTCCTACTTGGCTGATCAGGATGACGTGGCTCTTCGTGAGCCTCTTATGCCTCTCACTACTTTTGCGCTAGCCCCTTCTTTGGCTCGAACTGATGACATAGGCCCTCTGCGTCACCCCTTCTTTGCTACTTTCTGCTTAGAAACAACTTTTGTCACTTGGGACAACTATTTCTGCTGCAAATTCTCCGATTCAGATGGTGCCTTCAACTCTCCTGTGATCTGCAATGCTATGGTAACATGTTGAAATTTCTAAGTCTAACCCGTTAGAAATTTTCCTGCACTATCTGGTTTATTTCAACTACTTGTTTAATTACTAAACAAGTTATTTAACCATATAAATACTAAAATAAACACAATGCAGTCTCAACCATCTACAAATCATCAACTAAAAGAAATAGACAAACACACAAAGGACACCGTTATTTTTAGACAATCATCCCCGAAAGAACCCAACTTGGGAAAACCGGTGCAATAGTTATGAGGGGTTTATTATTAAGCAGATTTTCTTGAGTACAACTGGGTGCCAAACCGGCTCACCCAACAGAGAAATCTATCTGGAAGTAATACCTCTCTTCGGAAGCAGATATTCTGAAAGTATGCTTAACGAAACTCTCTCCAATGCCTCTCTGAGGCACTGCATCAACCCTCCTGGCCTCTGCGTCAGCCTAAAACCCTTTGTGTCAGCCCTCTGAGGCTCTGTGTAACCTCCTTGGCCCTCTGCGTCACTCACGTAGGTCCTTTGGCCCTCTGCGCAGTCACTCTGGCCTTTGCGTGGCTCCTGCTGGCTCTGCGTCTGCCTCTCTGCCTCTGTGATGGTCTTTCGACACTATCTCTACCTCTCTTCTATGCACTCACTGCTCCTCGCTGCAACTCTGATCACTAGTTCAATTTCTCTTAGCAAACCCCGCTCTAGAAAATCGAACTGACTGATCAATCTGGTGTCTCTCCAACTGACCCTCAAGCCTCCTCTTATACTTTTTCTGTTGAGTCTTCAACGGCCGAGATTACATATCTAATCAATGGCTAAGATTAGATTGGGCTTTATCCATGTCATTTAGAACCTTCTAACCCAGTTTTATATTAATACCCATTAATATTTTTATTTTCCTAAGTTTAGACTTAAGAACCCATTAAAAATATTAATTATTTTAATATCTCCTTCATCGGGCAGAATTTCCCCAAACCATTTTTGGGTCTTGGAGATCTCATGTGATTTATCCTCTCCGCGAATTTTTATGTCTAGAGCACATCCGATGCTACCCCAAATCAACATTCCTTCTTCATCTCTACTAAGGATGCCCTTATTATATTTTGAAAATGAAAACTCATAGAATATCTCTCCTATTTCTTTATGAAGTGTTCCTTCCTCTTCTTTAGAGGTGCCTTCATTATATATTGATACAAAAGTAGGTCTCCCTTCATCACCACTACTAGATGAACATCTATCCTTTTCTTCTAATAATGCACATGAACAACTAGAAAATAAATGACCTTTTTCTTTGCATTTATCACATATCAATATCATATCTTCAAAGTATCCTGGTCCCTTGTCCAAGTCTTCTTCTTCACCTTTGGTTAGAAGATCAACAACTTTCACATTTGGAGGAATCTCTGGTCCTCTAAGGATTTTATTTTTAGGATGATTTCTTCTTCATCTTCCTTCTCTTCTTCTCTTTATCGTTTCTAGTAGCAACTTCTGCAGAGTCTAGTTCACTATTTGAGAAACAAGGTTCATCAACCTTTTCTTGACCATCGTGGCTATATCCAACAAATACACAATTGAGCTTGTCCCACATTTCTCTTGCAGAATCACAATGTCTTACTTTATTTGAATCTGAATTTGATAGCCCTTTCAGAGAACCCTTTTGGCTTCTTCATTATGCTCATTCTTTTCTCCATTCACTATGGAGCACCATAAATCAAAATTTAAATCCATTGAATAGAATTCCATTCTAAACTTCCAAATAATATACTCCATTCAAAAATGGTACTCCTTCTGGTGTTAACCAATCTCATTAGAAAAAATTTCAGCCTAAAAGTGACCTCTTAAGGAAAAATAATAAAATAAAAGATGAATTTTGGAGGGAAAAGAAGAAAAATATTTTTTAAAAATGTATTTTTGGTTTATCTCATTATATGTTTACTTAAATTTCAAGTGTCGACACTCATTGGATGCGAAATGATATTCCACATCCAACGAATAACCATTATGCATACTTTTGAGAAGACACCCACATTGATAAAAAATTGAAGGTACAATAAAAAAGTGTGTTGATTTTTTATTATCAATGTGGATCTTTTCAAAAGTATGCATAATGGCTACTTGTTGGATGTGGAATTTGATTCTGCATCTAGTGAATGTCTACACTTGAACACACTTTTTTATTGTATTTCCATTTTTTTTTATCAATGTGGGTCTTCTCAAAAGTATTCACAATGGTTACTTGTTAGATGTGGAATTTGATACCACATCCAATGAATGTCTACACTTGAAATTTGAGTAAACTTATAAGGAGATAAGCAAATAATACAATTAAAAAAAATATTTTTTTTCTTTATTTTCCTTCCAAAATATCTACATGCACCTATTTTTAAGTTTGAAGGATTTTTATTGGTTTACATATCATGACATGGAAATTACATGTGTTGGGAATCACGATTGTTGTTAGACCAAAACCCGTAGGTGTTAGTCAATGATCGCATCGCTAGAGATAAGGATCCATGAGAGGCGGTTAATCCATGTCACGAAACACATGGGGAGCATTGTCTTATCCAACGTCCAACAATATCCCCCCCAACGCAAGTCGGGTGTTTATCGAACTCATGACCTATGCTCTCATACCACTTGTTGGGAATCACGATTTCCATTAGACCAAAATCCATTGGTGTTAGTCAATGATCGCATCGCCAGAGATAAGGATCCACGAGAGTTGGTTAGTCCATGTCACGAAACACACGGGGAGCGTTGGTTTATCCAATGTCCAACAACATGAAATTTTCATGGACACTTTTAGGCTGAAATTTGCTCTAATGTAGTTATCCATGTTTCCTTTTGATTTACATTTCATTAGTTAAGTTGTTCTTGAAGGAACCTCACTCTAATACCAATTGTTGGAAACAATATTAATATCGAGAGGGGGCAGGTGAATTAGTATTAAGGCTAATTTTAACTTTTATGCCAATTTATATTTATCATTCGATCTTGGAAGTCATTAGGTGGGAAACCACCATCATAACATGTGCAACAAATGAAATTATCACATAAACATACAAAGCAATATCATGAGTAGAAAATGCATGGAACATAAAGGATTTAACATGGAAACCCAAAAAGGGAAAAACCATCAATCTATTTATTATTATGATGTAATTTGAGCGCCTATTGTATTACGTCATCTCTCTTTGTGAGACACCACTCACATGAAGTGCCAATCCATTAGATTGTAAGCTAACACCCAATAGCAAGAAGCCCCAACTCCCTTATTTGTAGACACCTGACCAAATTTCTAGAAGCACCAACTTCTAGCACTACTATGATTTCACTCAATTTTCGATGGCCTTTGGTCATTCTTTCGACCCCTTGTCATCGCTCTCATGAAAAATCCAGATTCTAGTAAACATCACATGAAGTATGGTCGAAATTTAGACATCCCATGTTTTCGTCAAAATTCCAATGCGGATCGTCATCGATACGTTGGTCATTGAAGCCAAAGGTATTTGTTGAATGTCCTCCACATAGCCGTCATTAAGGGCATCAAATGACCAATGGAAAGTGGGGTCGGTCTACCAACACGAGGTATTTTCGTCCAACAATATTTCCATAGTCTCCACATTATATGTTGTGATAACTATTATAGAAAGACCAAGAAAAACGACCTACACAATATCATCGGATGAATGACCAAGGTTCAAGTCGATGTACTGATACCAAGTTTTTCTTCCAACAAAATAGTGTCAACGTATTGTGTTTTCGGAACCAACATCAGAAGACCAACATTGTCACCAATTTAAAAAAAAATGAAAACCAAATTTTGTGCTAAAAAATTAATATTTTTGTTTTTATTTTTTCATGCAAAGGAGAGTGGCAACAATAATTCCTTCCAAACAAACTTGAAATATTTTTTGTCTTTGGAAACATGGAATTATATGCATGGAAAATTAATTAAAGCATAATTTCCACTAATTGGTAAATGAAAAACCTTGAAAATTTATGAATTTCTCTTTTTCCACAGTTATTCTACTTAGGCTAATGCATTCCATAGATTTGGAACGTAGCATACAATTTGATTTTTCAATGGATTTCATTAATATGGACTTCAAATGAGACATTACTGCATCATAATACTTTTGAAAGTGCTCTTGTGGACCAAAAAAGAACAACCTCAGGTTTTTGATGGGTTGATAACAAACTTGTCACAATGGAAGATATCTTAAAGTGTCATTGTGAAGCTTCTAGAATTACCTAAGAGGAATAAAAAAACAGATGCTAAAGTTGTTAAAGTGCCCTCCCGCGCCATTTTCCTTCCATTTTGAACAAGCAAAAGAAATAACAAATTTTGTCATATATTAACTTGTCAAAAATGTGAAAAATACAAGCAAAGAAACAAGTTAATACCTACAAAAGAACAAGTAACTTTCTCACTATACCTGTGACAACCCCAACCCAAAGTCGAATAAGCTACATTGTCAATATATTGTAAATATTTTTCAACATTTGAAAATCAAGAAAACGGGATTGATTCAAGGGACACAAATTCTAGAGTCGGGGAGGAGTTTGCCTGCTTGGGACATTATGGTTTTTTGTGCAAAGAAGAAACCTAAAATGCAGGACAACCGTTAAAGGCTGGTCAATGCATGAAATGATGAAGGAGATCTTGAAATTAAATGAGCTGAAAGAGGAAGTATGCAGGCCCATGTTTCTTGAGAAGCAACCAGAAGAAAAAAAGGACAAGAATTTTATGAAGGGGTTGTGCATTGCAAGCCAACAAGGACGCAACAGTAATTTTGGCAAAGGAAGAGGCCAAGAAAAGCGAGAGACATGTAGACAAGCAAGGGGAACTCAGAGGGACACTCAAACAAGCAAAGAAGGAAAGAGACATACGAAGAGGGGTATCGAGGGAGAGATTCAATGAGAGCTTCCAGCAAGCAATGTTGAAGAGAAGAGAAGAGAAGGGGATTGGATCTTACTCCTTGGAGGTTGTGGGTTGAGTTGCTAATCTCTAGAGCCCTGTAACACCTTGGGGTCCTCGGAGGTTGTGGGTTGATATAGGATCCCTAGAGCCATATAATAGCTTAGGTCCATGGAGGCTGTGGGTTGAGACAAAGGTCTCTATAGCAATGTAACAGCTTGGGTCCCTGGAGGCTGTGGGTTGGGATGGAATCTCTGGAGCCCTGTAACAATGTGGGAAGAGACCATCTTGGAGTAGAAAATAGAGGAAGACCTGAATGTAGACTTGTGGTTATCGCCCTAATGGTAGAGTTGATTCTAGACTCCCTAAAAGGGGGTGAATCATTTTGTGTACACTTAGGGGTGAGGTTGGCCGCCTCTAGACACTCAGTGTCGACCAAGCGAGTAGCTATTAGTTGGTGGGATTGAGGAAGGAAGTCCTACGGAGTCCTTGATTCAACGACAGTTGATGTGCTAGTCCCAGAATCAAGAAACTCCCTAGACTCTGGAATTTGGCTCAGGGGTGATGACTGGAAGTAAGTGCGGCTGCAGCTGTCTACGGGTGGCTAGAGAGTCCTTGTCCCAAATTCATTTACCCTACAAAGTTGTGTATGTCGCTTATTTTCTATGAATCATGTCGTTGGATTGTAGATAATGGTTCTAGATTTAAGGATTTCATTGTGTTGATTATATTTTCATATGTGGCACATCTCTCTAGGGATATATATATATATATATATGTGTGTGTGTGTGTGAGTGTGTGTGTGTGTGTGTGTGTGTGTGAAAGATGAAAGAAAAAATGTGTATAATGATTTTTAATGGTAGATACGGAGCATATGATGCTTAAGAGGCATAACAAACCACATGATAACCAAGACTAAGCCACAATGCTATGTTGTGCTTGGATTTACATACATGTTTAACAATGTGAGAAGAAACACATAAATACTTATTAAGGAAGAGAAAAAACTCGTTACATATCATGGTTTAGCATTTAGAGCTTGGATTAAAACTTGAAAGATAGTGGGTTCTGAGACCCTTATATTAATATGAAGATTACATGGGAGACCCACTGCATAGTAGGGTCTGTATTTTATTGTATGTCATTTTTTTTCCAAGTTACAAGTTGTTGTGTTGTATGGAAAGAAATGCATTAATGACAAGGGGAGTTTTCCCCTAGGTCTAGTCGAGCCACCAACTTTGCCTAAATGACTTTAAACTTCACTTTCTTAGTATGATGGATACTTGTTGGCATCTTAGGGTGGCTGTCAAGGCACCTGAAGGCTTTGGATAGCGCCATGGAGTCACTTGTAGGTTCAACATGGGGTCAGGTATTGTCGGCGTGTGGTGGGTAAGGTAGGAATGTCTCAGGAGTCCACACTAAGTCCATGGTAGCTAAGCGATGCAAGAGTGCCTACACCACCTTGGGTGGAATTCCCTCCTAGTGGGACAGGAAGAATCGCGAGTCAGGAACCCATTGGAGAATATATTGCCCAAGGTTAGGAGGGATAATGCCGTAGGTTTCCTTAAGATAGCAAGGGCATTGTCATAAAAACGTGAAGCACATCTGGGAGTCTACCAAATTCCTAAGATAGATCCATATTCAGTAAGACAGGCTTGAAGAAGCTTGTGTGGCGATAGAGCTTATAACCGAGGAAGTTGTAGAGTTCTTTGTCCAAGACACTATGTGATGATGAGTCGAGGTTGCTTCACCGAGTCATGATGGGGATGGGGGAGGAAGGCCTTGTTGCGGCATAGAGGAGTGAGGCCATGAACTTACAAGAAAGTTTGGGATAACCTTATCCTTTGGTTAGCTAAATCCCTAGTCAAGGGAGGCTTTCAATTGGTAGAACCAGATTTCCCCTCATGTGATTGGTTGGAATGACAGGGAAGAAGAGTCATAGAGCCTGAAGCTTGAAAGATAATATAATTAAAATTTGGGGACTCAATGGTAAAGAGCACTGGGGTTCTGTAGGGGAGACAACAACGAAAACTTCTTTCATCACCAGGATCTGTCAGGGGAGGAAGCTATCAGAGGTGGCCACCCAAGAAGCCTGGAAGGTCGGTACCCTGGAGTGTTGCAAGAATGATTTCCTAAGGGCTTCATGTTCGAGGTTCCCATTTACTAGATACAACCAAAGTGTGAACTTAGTCGTTGAGGGATTCCTCGCTCTCCTTAAACCAGACAATGACATATCATTAGATCGAGATGACATCAGCATGACATCTTTAAGGGCACGTGGAAAGCAGTTGGGAGTTTTGGGTACCCAAAGGAGTGACATACGAGTGACATGTGGACCTCTCAGAGGTCAACACGTGGTGTGGATGATGTTGACATGACATCACTCAGGCAAAGGTTAGATCCTAGAGGTCGAAAACCTCGTAAATGTAGATGGTTAGATGTCCTGGGGTAATAGGATGGATAGAGGATAGGTGGTCAAACCAATACCAGTGCAACAGGCCATTGGCGTGAAAGTTGGCCGTCTCTACAGAGTCATGACACACTTGCGAAAAGGTTATATTTTTTTTGGGGGGGGGCTCCACTTGAGAGTTTGAGGGTCTCGGAGTTGTGACACGTCAGTCGAAAGGTTAAATTCCAGGGGAGACCTCAGGTTGAAAGTTTAGGATGGTCTCAGGGTCCCATAGTTGTGACATGCCAGCTAAAAGACTTGTATTCCAGAGTGGACTCTAAGTTTCAATTTTAAGGTGTATTGGGGTTCTAGAAATGCACAGAATTGGTGAAATCTCTTTTTTTTATCACCCCATTCCTAGAATGTGAGATGAAGGGTTCAAGTGCGTTATAGAGTGGTATTAGAGAATCCAAGTTCAATACTTGGACTAGATGGGTCTCGTCACAGGAAAGTGAGGAATATTATTGAGTAATTATAAGGTACTGAGTTAGTCTGGACTGTGCCTGCTGTTTGATAATGAAATTGCGTTAAGGTAAGTTAGCGGAAGGCTAACAACTTGATGGGAGTAGGATTATGGCTATGAATATGTTGTTATCATTAATTATTTACCAATTTCACAATTGAATGACTGTTGCATATGATTTGTAAATGGCTTGTACGATAACATGGTTGTTTTGTTACCGTCAGAACCCCTATGAAAAATCCATGAATGCAAGCTCATGACCCTAATTTTATGTTTAATTACTATTTTAAAATGTCTAACAATGTGTGTGATTGACAACACATCACAAGTAGCATAATATACAAAATATACAGTGATGAGGACTGAATGGTTGAATATATTTCTGACTAGTCCAGTGATGAGGACTGGAATGGTTGAATATGGTTTTGACTAGTCCCATCCTAGAAGTGATGAAGTCAAAACCAATGAAGAAGAGAGTTCAATTGGGTAAGGGGGAGGAAATCACTCCTCAGATTGGATGGACACCTTAAGAAGCCTTCAGGATGAGGTGAGGAGATTTAAGGCTGATAATGAGATGTTGGTAAGAGCCCAAGAAAGGTAGGTTGAGATCAATGAAGTTGTTCTACAAAGTCTCTCGGACTAGCAAAGGCAAAGGCAATATAAAATGAGGACCAGTCATAGAGACAAAAAAATCCTTCGTGAGTCCGAAGAAAACACCAATAGAGTAGGTGGTGGCAGACCTAGAAAGAGGCCTAGGCAAGGAAGTGAAGACATTTTTCCAAGGGAAGAACCCTTGAGTACTCTTGGAGGAAAGGCTAGAATGCAAGTGCCTTGTTTGAGAAAACTGTCTAGTTCTGCTACCTGGAGATACCACCACTCTCACCATCACCATCGCTCAGAGAGCAAGGAAAAGGAGCATATGCCTGAAGAATTTAAAAAGGAAAAGTCATCTGCATTCGATGGGGATGTGAAGAAGGTAGAGGATGCTAAAGCATGGTTGCTAGGGATGAAGATGTTCTTTAGAATACATGATTATTTCGAGAATATGGAAACCAAAGTTGCCTCTTATGTAATGTCCCAAATGGGATAATTATGCTAATTATGCAAAAAATTACTCAATCCAAAATTTCATCGTAAAATCAACCATTTTATTAACATAAGATTTCCATGTAAAATATAACATATAAAGTACATGCAATTTCATAACACAATAAGCAGAAAATAATCACAACTTTTATTATGATAGAAAAACCGGGTTACATGCAAATACAACCAATGTAGCTGAGATGAAATGTTGGTCTTGACAAATTTGCTCCAATGTTGCAGTGGCCTCCCAAAACTGAACATAAATCAATCACTACACATGTGAACTCTCGTTGAATCCACCAAGGAGAAGAGAGGTGGGTTTCTGTCCAGTTTCACCAAAGTCACCCGAGGGTTTCCGCCCTGGGGCTACCCATGAAGTAGAGAACCAGGTTCTCAACCCCTCATACAAGAAGTAATGTCAAATCCCAGATGTCCTCTAATGGCCTACTCCTCCTCTTTTTATAGATACGATGGACCCATCTAGAAGCTCCTATTTTATTATTATTTTAATCATTGAGCATAATTCCCTTAATTAAATATTCTTTTTAAATTTTTCCGCCATGCCTCCTCAGGCCACTAAAAATCACTTCTAACCATCCCATCCTGTAGAGCTTCTCATTATGGTTCCAATGAGCTATTAAAGTAAGGTGTCCTGCCAAGTATTCCTCCTGAAATGGCACCTTAAGTGTAATTAATTGAGTCAGACCCATTAATAACTCTATTTTTTGAAAGTTGCCGGAATGAAATGTAACAAAAGGCAAATTGTGCGGATGATGAAATATACCAAGTGAATGTCATCAAACCTCAAAAAAACTTCTCAAAACCCCTCCAAAAGTCACCCTTGTGCTTGCCGATGATGCCAACCTGTACTTGTGACTTGCTTGCCCCCAAGTTTGAAAGTCCATCCTAACCATGCTGTAAAGAACACCAAAAAAAAGGAACATTACAAATCCTCCCACCCCAAGATTGTTTGCCCTCAAGAAATTCATATATGTCGACCAATCTAGTTGTCCTATGAAACTAAGAGTCAATACCTGGATCCCATACAAACCACTGTGTGATACCATACCTTTGTGCCACCAAACCTAGAACGGATCCGTCAATGCCTGAATCCCAGACCAAACTTTGACTTGACCTACCATCAACAGATCCTCCTAGATTCCAATGCCTATTAGTTTTTGTAACGTCGGATGTGTTCTAGCTTTGAAATTTTTTGGAGAGGCTAGAATACATGAGGTCTCCAAAACCCAGAAATCGTTTTTGGAAATTCCACCTAGAAATGACTTAATTAGATTATTAGTCAATTTTTAAATATTTCCTAAGTCTAAACTTAGGGAATATGACTAATTAATCAAAATTAATTAAGTTATGGTGTGAATGTTCTAGAAACCCACACGGATCAGCTTCAAGTTAATCCTAGCCAACGATTAAGGTCTAATATTGATTGTTGAAGTCTCAACAAAGGATTATAAGAAGAAGTCGTTGGGGCTTGGAGAAATCACTTATGCAGTTCGATTTCATGAGTAGATCGATTTCCTGAGTAGCAGCATTCAATTTCCAGAGAGAGAGAGAAAGAGAAATCGAAGCAGTGAGAGAGGGGTAGGGGCAGTGAAGCTGGAGGAAGGATTCCAGTTCCAGTGAGTGCATTTGCAGAGAGGCAGAGAAGCCACAATGAGGTTGACACAAAGCAACGCAGTAGCCTCTAGATGCAAAGGCGAAATTGCTGGGGAGAAGCTAAATTTCAATGCCAAAAGATGGGCATAGGTTCCAAAGGCCAATAGATACATTTTCCTAGACAACAAATGACTAGACAGCTTAAGGAGAAGTTGTTCCGAGCTGAGTGTAGGAGCAACTGCTCTAGGGTGATGCAATGACTACATAGAGGTAGTTTGGGCAGCTCAATTTGAGTTGAGGTCAGTGCCCAAATTTTCCTGTGGAGTGAGGAATTCCTCCTCACTAGATTTTCTTGCCAGTGTTTCTCTTTAGGATTTCCAGTTTCGGCATCCAATTGTAATCAAATTATTTCATTACTGCATAATAATAAAATCCTCAGCTACTAGACCGGTTTTCCTGAGTTGAGTTTTTCCAGGGACATTGGTCCAAAATAATTGTGTCATTTTATGTGTGTGTGCTAGTGTTGCTTTTAGTGTTTATTTATTCTGCAGTTTATTTGTATAGGTTGCAGTGTGATTGATTCAGTGTTTGTTGTAGCAAACAATAAATAAACTGTTAAGAATTTAATTTACCAATTAGGATAATTATTTCCAGTTGTTGCAATAGGAATTAGGTTTCCGATTTTTCACGCGTTATTGGAGCACAAATGATCAGTCAGAGAGCTCAGTAGCAAAGGAAGAGGGAGAGAAGGAAGAAGAGATAGACATAGGTAGGGAGGGAGAGATAGATAGATATGAAGAGAGGCAAGGTGTGTGTCTGGGGGGGGTGATATAGAGAGACAAATAATGATATATGGAGGGAGATATCAATATAGATAGAGGGGGAGAGAAAGGGAAGAAAATTACTTGCACTAGATGCGTTGATTTCAATGTACAAACACTGAACAATTTCTAATCCTATTTGATTTCTTACATTAGATGCATTGATTTATGTGTAGATGTTTTCTAATTCTACTTCATTGCTTGCATTAATTCCATTAAAGATGTTAATTTCTAATCTTGTTTGATTGAGCTTGCATTAGATGCATTGATTTTAGTGTAGATGTTGATTCCTAATTCCATTTGATTGCTAGCACTAGATGCGTTGATTTCAGTGCAGATGTTTATTTCTAATCCTATTTGATTGCTTGTAGCATCAAATGCATTGATTTTAGTGTAGATGTTTATTTCTAATCGAGTTGTCTTTAGTGCGACTTTTTGGAAGCTTTTCCGGTGGATTTTTCTAGTTTAACTTCTCTATAATCTGGCAAAAAATCATTGAAATCACAAGTTTGATGGCTAACCCCTGCACAATAGAAGTGCCCTAGGGGTTTTTCAGGGTGCTAAATCCATATATACAGTCAAAAAACTAGTTTAAATTACACAAATTGATATTTGACCACAATTTTTTCAGCCAGATTCCGGCACCAGAAACTCCAAAAACTCACACTAAAGACAACTGCATTTCTAATCCTATTTGATTAGATGCATTGATTTTAGTATAGATGTTTATTTCTCATGCTTTTTGATTTCTTTCATTAGATGCATTGTTTTTAGTGAAGATGTTGATTTCTGATTTGATGTAACTAAATATATGGTGTGCATTAATTTCAAGGCAATTAGAAACATGTGATATTAATTTGTTTGTAAGCACAAACGAATTATTGATGAAGTGCATTATGACTAAGCTTTTGTAGATAACTTCAAACAAAATAAAATAGAATAAAAATTGTATTTGTAACTTTTACATCTCCACATATTTTAAAATTGAATATATAACTTATTTCGATCATATTTGTGTTTCTATAAATTGAATAAAACTTATTTCCATTTTAAGGAATTGATTGAAATACATGGGTAAGTACTTGTAAATTTAGGAAAGTTGATAACATTATATACAATTATAGAAATGTTGGCATATATTGTTTTTTGACCTATATATTGAATTTCAATAGGATTGAATTATATCATGTTATGACTAAGCTCTTGTAGATAATCTCAAAATAAATAATGTTGAATAAAACCTAATTGTTGTTTACATGACATATTTTATTAAAATTAAATACAACTTATTTCAATCCTATTTTTGTTTTTTAATTGAACCTTCAGAGAAGAAATTGATTGAAATACTTAAAAAAATTGTCCATGTAATGGTATATGGGTGGGTCAATTTTTTTTTCATATATATATATATATATAATATATATATATATATTTATTATATATATATTTCAAATAATTTATTTTTAGAATTGAATTGTAAAAACATACATATTGATTGCACTAAAAGACACTTCTACAAAGCCAATATGAAGCATGATTGGAATTCTTTCCATGTTCAATATTAAATTGATACATGATATATTTTAGTTCATTTTAAGTATCAAAGTGACTTCTGCCATAACTTGAGATTGTACTTATTTTCTTAGTCTATGAAAATGGAAATCAAAATTGAACATATATTTTACTAATAAAATTTATAGTATATAGATTTTTTTAAAATTAGAGAAATAAATTTAACAAATCCATAAACTTAACAAATTAATGAGCATCCATAAACAAGACTAATACAAATCCATAAACTGAAATAGTGAATACATGTATCAATAAACTATCCATATGAAAATATATACAAATTACAAATATCACATGAACATCCATAAATTGAAATAATAAACATCCATAAGATAAAATAATGTCCATGATGTACATCCATAAACTGTCCATGTATGAAAATATAAAAAGTTTGTATCACACATGTGAATGTGCCCTATGAAATGAGCATGAAAATATACAAACTATGACTCTCTAAGTACCACCAAAACTCCTATGTGTTTTCTATCATGTAAAGTAAGTGTCCATAAGCTGGTACTACAATATAACACATTCAAATTAAAATTTATTAGATTATTATTTTTACAAAATGAAAAATATGGAAATAAATGATTTTGAAACACATTTTTTAATTACATATTCATGAATCTACTAGCCTTGGTAGAGTCCAAATGCAAGTCGGATTGGATGGGGGTCTGATCATGAATCTAGGATTGGTGGTCCCTTGCCTGTGGGTCAATGATTGGGGTTTGCATCAATGGACTTGCATCATTAATGCCTCTAAAACCAACATCCCACTCTTGTCTCCACATAACAGCAACATCAATAACTCTGCGTATGGGCATGTGTATACAATGGCAAGGACAAATTATAATTAGTGTACAAATTAATTAGCATATATGTGTAACTAAAAAAATGAAAATGTTGAAATCTTAGGAATGAAAAAGTTTACCTCAATTGTTGGTCCATTTGGTTGTACATAGTGAATATCCTCCACATTAGTGAACATATAAGGTGGAGGTCGAGGTGGAGGAGAATCCATGAAAACATGCTCTGGTTGAGGATGGCTTGACTGATCATCTGCGTCTTCAGATAACCTCATAAGCTCATCCATGTAGTTGGGATGCTTCTACATGTTATTATGAAATTATTAATATAAATGCAATCTAGTACGAAGTAGAAATTTTAATATAAATAATTATGCATAATTTGACAATAAGAGTCAAAAGTTGCATATATATATATGTACCTGATATGTGTCAAGATGGTCGTGCACCCTCCATGTCTCACGAATGGCATCACGATGCATGCATGTATCTTTCAAAAGTTGATCAAAGGGTAAACTCACGATAAATACATCATCATATAAGGGAACTAGTGGGTCACGATGAAATGGTGGTGGTCTCCTAATATCTCCATCCAATGAAACACGAGCTGTAATAGCCCCAGATTAAAATTTCATGTAATAAAAGTTAATAAAGGAAATATAAGACCACGATCAAAGGACACATATTCCAAGCTGAATGTTGGGAAAAATATCCTAGTGGGAATCTCAAAAAATATTTTGGAATAACCTGTTCAGAGTTTTTAAACCCAACATTTTAGACTTTTATGTGAGTTCATCTTCACGGGAACACCCAGATTTCTTAAAAAGATTGGTGGATTAGGGAAAGGAAATGCAAAGATATAGATAATGATGGATGAGGGGACTGTTCTTGAGTCGGATGTTAGGAATTTAATTTTAATTTTTAATATAATTTATTAGGTTAATTTAAGAGATAAATTTAATTAGTTATGATATAATTTATTATTATGCAAGTTATATGTGTGAATAAATCTTTCTTTTTATAAATTGATTAATTTATTAATTTCTGCATCTATTATTCTCATAATATTAATATATAATTAATTAAGATTTATACCTTATTCGAAAAACTAATTTATATTAATTTTTAATAATGTAAAACAATAATTTAAGTGCATATGATTTATAAATAAATTAATGTTAAGTTTATTAGATTTTTATTTTTTATTTTTTATTTTGTAATGAGTTAAATTTAATTAATTAGGATATAGCTATTCTATGTTAACTAGAAATGTGAAATAGTAATTTTTTTCGGTTCTTTATTAAGCTTTAATTTATCATACCTATTTTTGTTTTTTTAATAACTTTTTTTAATTATTCTTTATTAATTATGAAAAAGTCATTATGAGTTAGAATAATTAATTAAGTTAATAAGATTAAAATTATAAGTTAACGTTAAAGTTATTAGATAGGTTGTTATTAGAAGTATGATTTAATTAAGGGTTTCTAGGTGTTGTTGATTATAAGATCTTCATCTCGTTTCATATTGTTTTTTCTCTTTTTGATTTCTATGGTTTCTTTTATTTTTTGTTTTAGGTAGTACTCTTGCTTGATGACACATTTGGCGTCTTCCATCAAATGTAGTGTGAGGAGGAGAAAGCATGATCTGTGAGAGTGGATTTTGATGTTCTATTTCTAGATATGTCAGCAGCATGCTCCTTAAGCCTAATGTTTAATGATCTGTCAGTTTCTCCTATGTATTGTTTAATGATGTGTTTATGGATAAAGGGAAATTGGTAAAGGAAATGGAAAAGGCTTTGGAAAGAAAAATGGAATTTTTGGCATTTTATTTATGAAAATAAAGGAAATTAGGAGAAAATGAAGGTAAAAGGTCACAAGTTGCATGTGAGAAGGAAAATCAAAGAAAATCAAGGAAAATGAGGAAAATATAGGCATCTATAATAAAAAGACCTTGGAGCATTAGTTGGTAGCCTTTTATCAGTTCAAGTTTGGAATTGGTTTTAGAGAGGAGAAGAGCACCAAGAGGAGAAGTAAAGCAAGCAAGCAAAGGAAGGACAAGGAAAACCAAGGAAAGAAAGGATCAAGTAAGGAAAAATTGGATTAGGAAACTTCAACAGGAATAATTTTAGGTAACAGGTTGCATGCATGTTTTCCTAGCTAGTTTTGACATGCATGGTATGTGCATGTTGGTATATGGTTCTTTTTCTATCACCGGCATGGATTTTGTTGGGTTTAGACAATGGGTTTTAGCCTTGCCTTTCCATTTCCAGATAACCATGGTGCGATGGGATTATTTCTCAATTTGAGCTTTGGATTTCCGAAAGATTTTGGAGCTGAGTGAGATGGTCTCAATAAAATCCCAAGGGTTGGGGGTGGACATGGTTTTTTCCAGGAAGCCCTCAATAGGTGGGTGGAGACAAGAAAATTCCTCAATGGATGGTGAAGGAATTCTAAGGCATCCAAGCTTGGTTTGATTTTTTTATCTCAACACTGGTTTAGGTGAGATCACGACATGGTGAGGGTGGAGTTGGTTTAGCCTTTGGATTCCCTTGGTTGTCTATGGATTGGTTATTCCCATGAGATCTAAAATTCATGCTTAGAATATGGAACGGGGGTGATTGGCTGAAAGAAATATTTGGTTTATCCCAATCTATGGTCGGGTGGTACATGCAAGTCCCAGACCTAGTTGGATTTTGCCTATGTTTAATAAGAGTTAAGTTTATCTTTATTTTTATGAGTGAATGTAATTGTTATTATGTGACTTTAATGGTTCTTATCTCATTATTATTTATTGAGTTATATGTTGGTTATAAGCATGGTTATATGGCAAATCCTAGTTGTGTCTCTTTTCATGTTTTTACTTGTAACTAAATGGATAATGAATGCATGGCCTAATTGGTGTTATAACAACTAATGTGAGAAGGCATTGATCCTTCTTGTTGAACATCAGATAATTTTTTAGTTCCTTATGTTTAGATTTGCATTCATGACCTATAGGTTGCATGTTTACCAAGTGTTTGACGGAATGTTAGTCCCGATTGGGGAAGGCCAAGTCAAGTCTTGGTTCAAGTTTTTGGTTTACAAACATTGCTTCTATGTCACTCATCATTTTTGAAAGTTTCAATGAGTTATGGGAAAAGACCTAAGTCCTAGCCATGGAAAAGTGGCTCAAAATTCAAGGTTACTAGCATAGAACTGAGAAGAAAAGTCCATAGTCACTGGGAAGCATGCCTATGAGAGCGACTGGAGGCTTACTATCAGTTGGAGGCCTTGGTAAGGGAGCGACTGGGGCTCTAGGTTAGTGAAAAGAAAGTTATCTCAAGGGTTGGACACCTAGACGGGTTAGGTTGCTCTTCGAGGTCCTGTAGCACCCAAGGAAAGTCAGTAAGGTCTTAAGTTGTCGAATCCATTTCCTTAAGGTCTCTCATCATAGTGACCCTCATCTCATGTTTACCCCACGCAAGCCAGTTATAGTGGGTAAATGTGAGAGGAAGCGGTTACACATGCACTAGATAATGATTTTTGCATGTTTTCTGCAATAGTCTCCCTAGTCTCACCATCGAGCTACGACAACTACTCTAGATTTATCAGTAATACCAAGCTCTAAGATGGTAGTGGAAAGAATCTCAGAGGTGGTGGTACATGCCCAGGGTCCTTACGAGGCCCCTCATGGTCATAGGCACGTCCCATGTTGAGTCCATAATAATGAGATCTGATATCAGTGTAATCCGACCTCATATGTAACACGAACTCTGCATATAAATGCTTGGAAAAATAAATGGCAACTTGGTCATGGTGGGGCAACTAGCTTGTAATAACCACAGTTAAAAGTCCATGTAAAATTAACAAAGGCAAAATAAGACCTTGGTCATTAGACACATGTTCCAAGTTGAATGTTGGGCAAATACATAGTGATGGAGATCACTTGTGGTTAATTAATGGCTAAGGAAATTGGCAAAGGCTTTAGAAAGACATGAGGTATTAATTGGAATTATATTTATGAAAATAATGGAAATTAAGAGAAAAGGAAGGTGAAAGGTCACAGGTTGCATGTGAGAAGGAAAATGAAGAAAATATAGTCCTCATTGATAAAAAGGCTTATGAGGATCACTTTGTAACCTTTTATCAGTTCATTTTTGGAGCTCTCTCTATATTCTCTCTCTCATACTCTTGGGCACTTAGAGTTTTCTTGGAGCACTCTTGGAAGAGTGTGGCATACATGGAGTTTTGGAGCAAGAAGGCAAAGGAGCAAGAAAGCACAAGAGGACAGCGGGATCATCAACTACAATGAGTTTTTCTTGAAGGTACCAAGTTGCATGTATGTTTTCCTCACTAGTTTTGTCATGCTTGGCATATGCATGTGGTTTCTTAGTTATGATCTGTCATTGGCATGGAGGATTGCCTGGATTGACAATGGATTTTCCTAGCCTTGCCATTTCCTGGACAACCATGCTGTTGTGGGTTTTACTTTTGTTCTCTAGTTGATTTTCTTGTGATTATCGCTATGAGTTGAGTTGCTAGTTCCTCGAAGCCTTGGTTGGGAAAATGCTCTGGAAGCCCTGTAACATATTGGGTTGAGTTATTAGTCCTGAAAGACTTGGTTGGACGAACGCTCTAGAAACCCTTGGTGGGTTGAGTTACTAGTCCTGGAAGCCCTGGTTGCAACAAACAATCTAGAGCCATAGACAGATTGGGTAGAGACCAATGGTGATGGTTAATGATGTCTGACCGTGAGGTGGAATCATTGGTTGAGGGATGAGGTGGTTTGGCCTTTGGAAGCCCTAGATGGTTTTGATTGATTTGTTTTATGAGATCCCATATTCATGCTTGGAATATGGCATGGGGGTGACTGGCTAAAAGAAATATTTGGTTAAGCCTAGTCCACAGTCGGGTGGTTCATGGAAGTCCCATACCTAGTCGACTTATGCAATCATCAATAAGATCTCTCTTTCTCCTTGGTATTTTATAGGTAAATATAATTTTTTATATGTAACTTATATGGTTATTGCATCCCTGATATTTCTATTGGTTATATGCTAGTTATGAATGAATTTTATTATGGTGAAAATGTATGGCTCTAATAATGTTTTTGTTAAAAACTCAATGTAAAATGATTATATGGCTTAATAGATGGTAATGTAGTTTTTGTGATGAGGCATCAATGCTTCTTAGTGATTATCAGATAAGTATGAGAACCCTATGCTCAGATCTATTGTTTAAATCTATATAATGCATATTTGTGGCATGTTTGACGTAATGCATGTCATGGCTAGTAGGGGTCCATTCAAGTCCTTATTCAAGTAATTACATTTGTATCATTATTTCATTGTTATCTTTCATTTTTGGAAGCGTCATAGAGTTCTAGGAAGTGACCTGAGCCTTGGGCGTCAAAAAGTGGCACATAATTCAGAGTCGCAAGCACAAAAATACTTGATAAAGTCCCGAGTCGTATACATACCCATGTTGTGGGAGCGACTAGAGCGACTGAGTCGCAGGCACATAACTACTTGATAAAGTCCCAATTTGTAGACATACCCATGTTGTGGGAGAAATTATAGGGACTGAGTCGCACTCATGCCCATGTCATGCGAGTGACTAGGGGATTAATGCAACAAACAGTTAGTAGGTCTCATGGGCTATTCACCTGGAAGGTTTGGATGGCTCCTGGGGTTCTGTAGTAGGTCTAGAAGGCTTGTGTTGTTGTGTTTCGTCAGTTCCACTTCCTTAACTAACACATAGGGAGTTGAATCATATCATAGTAACTCTTCGTGATTACTTGGGCAGATGTGGGAGGAGGGTGTTACATGACCCCAAGCTCCAATGAATCTATCATACACAAAATGGGTGGCATTAAAATTCCTAAAATATTTCAGTGGAATCGAACTTCTATGTCTAGCAAGGAGATATGGAGGGATGTCGAGCAACTCCCCACGAACATCAATTTACTTAGTGGCCTTTTTCACCACCTCCTAAGTATCTGGGCCTCTAAACTCATGACTCCTAATCCTCTATATGGACTGTAATATGTGGCAATGTGGGCCTGACCTTTGGTATGTCTTGACGAACCTATTGATGTTATACAACATCAAAGACAATGCAAGTTGAGTCGGTGAATTGGCAGGGATCTTCTCTATCTCTGTTGTGATCTGCGTATGGTGGGTCGTAACATTCTCTAATGTGATTTGAGCTATAGCATCATCCCATGGAGGGATCGATGCTGCACTCTGATCCTCAACTTCAACATGTTGAGGGCCTATAAATCATAAACATAATTTAATATATATATATATATATATATATCATTAACAAAGTAGAAACATAATAACACATACATTAAATTCAAACGCATCAGTTGAAGACAATTTAAAAATTAAAGACAATTTCAAGGCGTAAACCCACAAAGTTTAAAGAGGATTTAAAAATATAGGAGGTGTACCTAAAATAAGCGTAGAAGGTCCACTGGATGTAGCACGATCATAAAAAAATACAAAAAAACTACCTCTAACAGTTTGACTAGTGTTAGAGCGAGGATCTACGATGGAACATGAACTCAGGATTTACGAGTGGAACATGAACTCTCAATGGGCTACGTGATATATCATGAGCCTGACCATGTATTGCAGAACCCCTCTCACTATGATGGCTTGCAGTTGGAGCTCTTATATGGGATACCTCATCATATTACATATAATACATATAAACTAATCCAAAAAAAATGTTGACAATTATCAAGAACTTTTTCTTTGGGTTGCAATTACCATGATCATATTTATAAAAATGCAGGTGTTAAAGCTCCATTGCCTATAAAGCATGATTACTTTATTATTTATTATTGATACATCGCTAAACCATTTTTTTTTATTGCCTTGGGGAAATCACTTCGCTTTATTGCATGTGCCTATGCATGTCTTTGCAACAATTCCAAGTTGCATAGCAAGATGGAAAGCACCATTTCTAATTACCAAATGTTTTACATCCATGGTTATATCAAATAATTATACTCCAATGAAAGGGGGAGTGTGATGCAGGAGCATTCAACCGAAGAGAAAATCATGGTAATTAAGTAGACATAGGGGGTCATGTATTTTTAGGAAGTTGGATTCCCAAGTGATAAATTAATGTAATATTAGGCTTTTAAGTGAATTAATTAGATGTGTGAGATATCTTGTAAATTCTCTCGAATAACGAGGACATGAGTGGGCAATAATGACAAAAGAGTCTAAAATCAGTTAGGACTCTTTAAGAAGTTTCATGATTCGAGGGACTAGAGAGAGCTTTTAGGAATTAATTGAAGTAGAAGTAGGTAGAGGATTTAGGAGTCGAACGAGGATTAGTTTAACAAAACTTCCTGGCATAAATGTAAGCCTACGAGCATAGCTTGGAAAGAGGCCATTGATATTGAAAAATCGGCCTATGAGAGACAAAGGTCTCATTCTGTAACCATTGTTGATATTTATTAATATAATCAACTCAATTCCAAGTTGGATTGCGTGTTTCGAGTGTTGAATTGTATATGAATTCGTAGTTTTTGTAACAAGGGTTCCAGGTAGAGTTCTACAGAAAACGTAGAGGGAGAAGATGATACAGAGCATCGTAATGGATTATTGAATCCATTCAAAGGATCCAATAGGATAGTGAGCAAAGGAGCATACGAAGTTAAGCCAGGAGGAAGAGTGCACAACGAAATAATAGAGGATGGGAAACCTTTGAAGAAACCCAAAGCCACAGAAGAACTGAAGGAATAGTGTAAAAACACAAGTGAAATGAAGAGTAGTGAAGTGAATAAAGGATGAAAAACAGTCGTTGGATTTTATAGATCGACAGTCTAGATCATGTCGCATGAGGTAGAGTTGAAAGATCGCATTGGTGAACTTTAACGAAGGAAGGCGGTTTTGTAACAGTGAAAGTGGTTTTCAGGCGGCCTCAAAACCGTAAGCGGTTTTGAAGGACGAGCGTCGATTCCACTCATCAAACGACGCATGGCAGTGGAGGCGAGAAGAGAAACTGCTTTATCGGGTGGTTAAAACCCGTGTTTGTTGTCTTTCCGAAATCATCGTCGACCATTGGATCTACTAAGTGTAGATCAACAGTGAAAGACCATCGGCAACGTTACATCGGGAAAGGATATCGACCGTTGGATTGAGAACCGATTAACGATTGTGATCTAATCGCAAATCGGTAATCGGAGGAGTTAAAGTCTGGCGGTGATGGATAGGCCGATGAGCGATATAGTGATACTCTGATAGTCGATAAGCAAACATCAGAGATTGGAGGTATCGAAGAATGGAGATCGACGCAACGGAAAGGCAATGGACTAAGAGGCGGACCCAACAATAGTTATAGTTGCGGGTGTAATGTTTTTGAGTTTTGACATATGTGTTATGGTGGGGTTTCCCTTTGTTTTGCATATGTTTCCTTTGTAAATGGGATAGTAAAGGATTAAGCGCCGGTAGTGTATTCTGGGAAGTGATAGCCACATATCGGAAGGAAAGGGGTGATGAGGCACATATATGTATGACCCACGAAAGGAGCGTTGCCCAATTGTGATAAAGGTAGACTCTGGGAATGTGTAGAAGTCGTATAAAGGCAGAGAAAGGTATGTTTAGGCGTATATTTCCATTGTAAAAGGTTTTATAAGGAATTAAGCATTGATGAGGGTTTTATGTGTTAAAACCTTATGTAACCAAAGTAAAGTCAGGATTAAAGGTTATATATGGTTATAAAGAGTTATTGAAGGTTGTGAAGGGTTTTAATGTCCCGATAAGGAAGAATTAATGGAAGGCTTTAATGAAAGGGATAATGAAGGTTATGAGGAGATAAATTGTCCCAATTGGAGGTTTAAGCGGGGTGATTGGGTTCCGCTACAAAGGAACTGATGAATGGGGCCTTAACCATTTATGGTAGAAGATTTGACTCCTTTGAGAGTTAAATACCCAGGACAGATGTGCTTATGCATGGTGAATGCATACTGTGGGTGTAAGCGAGGGTAAATTGCGTCATTTGTGGTACCAGAGTAGAATTGTAATTAGAGCGGGGAAATATTTCCTATGAAAAGGAGTTTGCACACAGAAGAAGGTAATGTGCATAATTTAAGTGAATGAATGGTAGAGAATACAACAGAAGATTGTAGGGGGAACTTTTGAAGTTCCTGGGAGATTTTAGTAGTTCCAGCAGAGGCTTGGAGTAGATAGGAACATAGGATTCCTTGAAGAAAAGTAAGAGAAAGATTGCTTAGTACAAGTTCTGAAGGAAAGAGGACTTGGAGACCAACAGAGGACAATCCATTCAAAGTGCAGAAGAATGAGAGAATACGATCATACATAGATATTGGAGTTAAGATAGTGTGTTTTGTCTCAAATTGAAATTGAAGATTGTGGTTTCAGGTGAAGCATCTTAGAAAAGGATAGCAAGAGAAGTTGTGAGAGGAGAACCAGATGTGTTCTTGAAGACAGATTAAGGAAAACACTCTAAAGGAGAAGTGGCAGTGAACCTGAAGAATCCAACAAGAGGTCGGTTAGAGAGAGGATAGTTGAAGTGTTCTCAGGAGAGAGTGAAAGATTGCAGAAGCCTAGAAGGAGCAAAGGTGTTTCTCAAGAGGAGGTTCCAGATAGAGGACCCGTGCTTACCAAAAGGCTGAGTGAGGAGAACTTAGAGAGGTAAGATTGCATCGAGGATGACTAGCTGTTGCAGAGGCTTGTTGCAGATGAGTAAGAAGCTCATGAAGGAAGAGGAGAAGAAGATGACTACTGATAGTCATAGCAAAGGTTCAGAGAGAAGCCACAACAGAAGAAAGATAAAGAAAGAGGATGCCAAGACAAATGGCAAGAGGATGAGTCAAGAGGAAATTGACAAAGAGATTAAAGAGTTAAAAGAACAACTTGATGCATTAAGGAGGATACCTGAAGAAGACCAGAGACTAGGTTGGGTCTTGAGAAAGAAGCCAGTAAGGTGGCATGAGATGCAGAGAAGGTTATAGCAAAACCAAGTAAAGTGGCTGAGGGGAAAACTCAAGGATGTTGATTTGGAAATAGAAGAGTACATTTGTGAACTAGAACAGGGAGAAATTCTGGGAGAAAGTAAGGACTACACCGAACATAAAGAATGGAGATCAAGTGAAGATCTCATGGACTATAGGGATAGTTCAAAACAACATGAGGAGATGCTGACTGAAGATGAAAAGCTGATGTATAAGGCCATCAAACCTTGTGTTTTTGAACCTAATAGTTTTGGTGTGTTTGCAGGATGCATAAGAGAAGATAGTTAGTCTTGTGAAGCTGTCAACAGCATGGAGGAATATCTTACAGAAGATGAATACTCAGAAGTGAAGCTGAATAGAGATCTTAAACTGAAGTATGAGGAACAATGTGTTTTGGGGAATAAAAGGTACTCTATAGCAGCCGAGTGTGATGAATAAGACCTCTCAAAGAAAGAAAGTATTGAGTTGTTAGAACATAAAGAACTCATTGACAAATTAATAATTGGAGCTCTTGCAAGACAAGAACCATTACTTGTGAAGGAAGGAGATGAAGTGGAGCCTGAGGAGCTAAATCACGTAGAATATTCCAAGCAACAAGGGAATGTGATGACTGAAGAGTCGAGTAAGACCGTAAGATCTTATGATTTTAAAATTAATAATTTGTGGATGATTGTAGGTACATCACAAGAGAATGAACAAACTTTAGAGTTTGTCAGAGAGAAGGAGCAGAATCTGAAATCTGTTCAGATCAAGACTAAGATAACAAGATCTCAAAATCAGAAGGAGACAGAAGAATCACCTGGGAGTAGGCAGTAGAATGATAGAGTTGTCATAGAGGAAGAAGATGACAGTCTTATTTCAATGAAGACTAAAGAAATTTTGTTCCAAAGAAATGATCCAATGAATGTCATTAGGGAAGGGAAGAGATTTTTTGATGATGATATGGAGGTTCTTAAAGAACAAGAGGGTAAGGATGAAAGGGAGGAAATAAGAATCAAACAATTTCAAAGAATAGTTAACCAACAACAAGCTAAGGAAGAAGAAGTTCACTACTATGAACAAAAGCAAAGAGATATCATTGAAATAGATGATGTGGAGGAGAGGCTAATTGACAATCTCATGAATTCTTCTGAGAATTAAAAACAACATACTGATGTGCTGGCAGAGGAGAAAGAAACAGAGCAACAAACTAAATTGTTGCCAAAGGAAAATAAGGCACTAAAGCCTTATGTTTTTTATTTTAACAAGTGTTTTGTGAGTACAGGTTTTGCTGCAAATGTTGGAGGAAATTTGGCATAGATAAGTAGCCAAATAAACATGAAAGAAGAGAATTCTATGGAAGAATTTAATCCATGGAACAAAGATACTCAATTGCTGGAGAGAATGTTGGAAGGACAAAATTCAATGCAAAAATTAGATGTTGTAGAGGGAGATATCCTTAAGGATATTCAGGAAGTTTGGGTGGAGGCAATGTCTACAATGATAGCCAGAGTAAGAGAAATGTCTACAATGGTAGCAAGAGCAAAAGTAGAAGAAAACAAACAACAATTTGAGGAGTTAGTAGACAGTAGCAAAAACCTGAAGCAGAGAGAAAGAGGTAACAGTGAGTCGCAAAGTATGGACCAGTCCAAGGATGTATTGGAGACAAGGATTGAAGAAATGTGGCAACTGATGATGAAGCAGTCCAAATGGAGGAAAATGGTAGTAGCAGGAAGAAAGGTCAATCAGAACTTGAACCTGATTGACAAGAAGAAGAAGATGGATCAGAAGATAGCAAAAGTGCAGCAGTAGCAAAGCATTTGGACAGTTACAAAACAAAGTATGGGATCCAGGAAAACAAAGGTCAGAAGACACATGATCAGGAGATCATGAATATTTTCTACTTTGGGAGTGTGATGCAGGAGCATTCAACCGAAGAGAAAATCATGGTAATTAAGTAAACATAGGGTGTCATGTATTTTTAGGAAGTTGGATTCCCAAGTGATAAATTAATGTAATATTAGGCTTTTAAGTGAATCAATTAGATGTGTGATATCTCTTGTAAATGCTCTCAAATAAGGAGGACATGAGTGGGAAATAATGACAAAAGAGTCTAAAGTCAATTAGGACTCTTTAAGCAGTTTCATGATTCGAGGGACAAGAGAGAGCTTTTAGGAATTAATTGAAGTAGAAGTGGGAAAAGGATTTAGGTGTCATTTCAGAGGATTTAGGAGTCGAACCAAGATTAGTTCAACAGAACTTCCTGGCATAAATGTAAGCCTACAGGCAGAGCTCGAAAAGAGGCCACTGATATTGAAAAATCGGCCTATGAGAGATAGAGGTCTCATTCTGTAATAATTGTTGATATTTATTAATACAATCAACTCAATTCCAAGTTGGATTGCATGTTCCGAGTGTTGAATTGTATATGAATTCGTAGGTTTTGTAACAGGGGTTGCAGGCAGAGTTCTGCAGAACACGTAGAGGGAGAAAATGATATAGAGAATCATAATGGATTATTGAATCCATTCGAAGGATCCAAGAGGACAGTGAGCAAAGGAACATGCAAAGTTAAGCCAGGAGGAAGAGTGCACAACAAAATAATAGAGGACAGGAAACCTTTGAAGAAACCCAAAGCCATAGAATAATTGAAGGAATAGCGTAAAAACACAAGTGAAAGGAAGAGTAGTGAAGTGAAGAAAGGATGAACAATAGCCGTTGGATTTTATAAATCGACGGTCCAAATCATGTCGCATGAGGTAGAGTTAAAAGATCGCATCGACGAACTTTAACGAAGGAAGTTGGTTTTGTAACAGTGGAAGTGGTTTTCGGGCGGCCTCAAAACTGAGTGGAATCGTCATTTGATGAGTGGAATTAGCTCAATGGGAAACTTCATTAAGTTCATGCGCCAAGAGGAAAGGATATATCTAATGCTGCAACCATGTAATGTGATAAATGTTGGGCTATAAGAATGTGATAACGCGAGTAAATATGAGAATAATGTGATAACATGAGAAAATGAGGTGATAATAAAATAATGTGATGAGAACTATTTCAAAGGAGTTTGATGAAGGCTATGCTAAAAGGTTACGATTATGTGCTACATGAAAGGTTATGGTAAAATGATCCATTAAAGATGCATTAAAGATTATAATAGAATTAATGTGATAAGGATTATGTCAAGATCCATTGGGAAAAATGTTGTCTTAAAATACATGTGATGGAAATTATATCAAATACTATGATAAGAAACCATAAATGCATGCGATGGAAAATTACGTGTGATGAGAGCATGAGATGAAGACAGTCATAAAGGAAACGACTATGTGAAAATGCTACAATGAAAACTTATGCATGTGATTAAGGGTAACAATAACTCGCCACGAAGGGATTGTACATGTGATGTCATGGAAACATTGTCTCAAAGACATACAATGGAGTTTGTGCATGCTATTAAAAGGAGCCAAAGTAGCAATCGTTGATCGTAAGGATAGAGGCAAACCATGTATCGCTAAAATGTGATCATGTGACAGAAAAACAATCCCATTAGCAATGTAGAGACAATGGGTTTCACCCCTCCTACTAATAAAATTTCCACCTCTGACCAAATGCAATTGCAGAGTACAATAACATCACATTCTCGCAAAAGCAAACTGCAATTTATATGCAATTTATATGATGACGATTCATCTTCCATTAAGACACCAAACAAATTTTTTTTAACCCAATATTATTGTTGTTCCGGGTATCTCAACTAATATGGCACGTTAATAATGAGTTCATTGAGCATTGAAAAGGGTGCAAAAGAATTTAACATGCACATAATTGGTTAAAGAATCTGTGTCACATCTTCTATAATGGTTGGAGCAATAATTCACATGAACCATAAATTACAAATTTTTTTGAAAGGGGTATTAAGAGAGATCCCTAAATTATATTAAATAGATGCATATAGAGAGGGCTTACAACCACACGAAGCTACAAATAATTTCAGAAACAAAGAGCCTTATCACTTGCAATGGGCGTAAAATACAAGTATTAAGGAAACGACGTTGAAGGTGAATATAGTTTAATGAAAGTGTAGAGAACTTGGGAAGTTTGACCTTTCTGAAATGCCTCCATCTCGAACTGAGTTTCACAAGTTAAAATCAATTTTGAAATGGATGCCAATGGTATCTTAAATGATTAAAGAAGAGGACTAATAAATCTAATAACACTGTCATTACAAATGACAAAGTAAGATTAAGCCAAGAAGAAACTGATAGAATGGTAAAAGAAGCAGAAGAATACAAAAGGGTGAAGGTTACATTGAAGCATAGGCCAAGACCATAGTGATAGGGATGCAATTAATCTATTAACCTTGATATAGAAATAAAATTAGTATTTTAGGTTGTGAACTCATACCAATCTCTCAACACTTATTATTATTGATAAATTATATTTTATGATAATGAATTCTTATTTTATTATAGTGAACAATGTTCATATTGCATCCTGATTACCACTTGTATGTTTGCGGGATTAGGGTTGCAGAGCATTTTCTGCTCATTTACATCTAAACTCTTCATGGATGCACAATCTCAATTGGTGGTAACTATTGGATAGTCAACTCAACATCAAGGTGGCCCTAGGATGGGACGAAGACATAAACAAACCTCTTAAAGTGCAACATCAGTATCAAAGATCATTGCATTCCCCATGGTTATATTGTAATATATTGTTTTATTTTTTGATAAGAATGACAAATATCAAAATCATGGAAAAGGTCAACTAGAACATCAAAGGTCATGAGAAAGTCAAATGGGTCATAGGGAATTTGAAAATTCATAAGTCATTGAAGGGTCATAAAGAAGCTAGAAGGTCACCCCCACTTCTATAAATGCACCCCCATGACTCATTCGAAAGGGACTTTTAGCACTTGAGCTAGGCTAAAAATTAGAGAGCTATTTTTTGCTTGGGGAACTAAAAGCATTCTACTCTAGAAAGCCTTTTAGGATGAACGTTGGTGAGGCTAGGGATTTTTTTATAGGATATGGTATGAGTGGCCTACATTCCACTAGTATATTTTTATGGACCTTTTGGGCATACATTTGAATTTGGAACGTTATTAATGAGAGGGTTGTCACTCTTTGCATTGGTTCCCATGCATATTTATGGTATTTGTAATGGTTATTTGGTACTTTTACTATAAGTACATGTGTGCTCACATGTTGGGAATATGTTAACAAACTAATTCATGAATTATAGCTTATGTGTTTGCTTTGAATCTTTGCTTTCTCATTTCATGCTATACTAGTAATTTATTGTGAACTATTTTTCAGTAACTTCTAGTACATTCTCATTAGGGTATATCTCAGATTGTCTTAGCTAACTAATTCCTTCATGGGATATACTCGTTATTATGTTGACTATACTCTTGTGTTATGTTATGCATGGATGATTTCAACCCTGTTTTATGACATTTTACACTCTCTTTCACTCTAACACATATCTTCATTTGAAAACTAAGAGTAAAACTAAAATAGTGGTAGTCGGGCCCACATACCAGATGGGGTTCCTATTCGACACGGTGTGAGATCTATTTGTGATTTCACATATGGTAGACCCTAATTGTTCATAGTTCATCCTATCCTATCAATAGGTTTGGTGGTATATATGAGAAGATCAGCCTATGGAGCATATATTTAAACATTTTATCTTGAAATGGCTCTACCCCAAATATTTATCCTGATTTTCTTTTCTAAAAGACTAAATCTTTCAATTCGTGTAGAAATAGTTCATCACTTGTCATAGAATAATTTTTATGGCGACAATGAAATATCTATATTAAAACATACATTTTAGTTAAATTTTATGATTCTAATGAAGTGTATTATGAAGATGTCACTTGTAGGTTGTTCACCCTCACGCTTGAAGGTCATGTCAAAGAATGGTGCAAAACCTTACCAACTACACCTATCCATTCTTTTGAGTAACTCATTTATGCACTTCGTCAAGCTTTTGACAGGTACGATTATCAATGTTTCTATAAAAAAATTAATTTAGAGTGAAACTAGATGAATCATTGGATGATTTTGTTGATAGACTTATTCATCTTTGTTATCAATTTCCTAAAAGAGATGTGAACTGGGATTTTTTGGACGAAAATTTTTGATATTTGGTTTGCTTCTCTCTAAAACAATTTGAATATGAAATGGATGTTGACAATTAGTCATCCAATGATTTTGGTAATCTTCAAATCACAAATTAGCTAGATCTTATCTCTAATTTTTTTTTTCCAACCTTTCTAAGTCATGGGGAATCCCAACCCTCAAAGGAAGAAATTGTTACCCCTATTAGTTCTCATCCTCCTCTAGCTTCATTACCAGATGAAATTAGCTCTTATGCTGATATGAAATTTCTATTATCAATAATTTAGGTAATAAGGAGATCATTGACAAAAAGGAGTAGAGTTTCCCTGTGATACCAATTGTTATAATTTCCTCATAGGTAGGGCAATATGGAAATAAAATTGGTGAACCACCTCTCCCTATTGATGAGATTCAATCTAATCCTATTGAACATATTGTAGAATATATTCATGAATCGCTCCACAATATTCTCCCACCTTTATCTTCTTACAATGACAAGGACCTTGTTCGAAATGGCACTCAATGTTCAGATAATTTTATGGAACATAGTATGAATGTTGATTCGTTGACTCCTCAAAATGAAATCATTGAGAATAATCTAAATACAGAATCAAATTTGATTTCAAGTATTGTGTCTTCAAAGGATTCTTTGCATCCTCTATCATCCACATCTCATAACTCCTTATACCTTGATTTGCTTGATCAATTCGCTACACCAACATTTGCTTCAAATGCTCTTGATTCTCATTTTGTTGGGTCAAATAGAGATTAGATACAAGGTAGTAATGTCCCACATATAGAGGAGGAAAGGAATGAAAACACGTCTCATATTTCTTCCATTTTCTAAATCCCATCATGTCAAGGCGATGATTTCCCTTCTCAACTTATCTAAGAAAACATCTCTATTAATGTCTCTCCACTCATGGTTAGTGGGGAATCTCATGCTCTCAGTAATCAATCAAGTGAAATAAAAACACATAATCAAACTAAAGTCTTTTTGTAACTGTAATCCTGTTGACATTCACCCCCTTGATATATGTGATGATGAATATCCATATACACTTGTTGACTTTTGAACAAGATTTGGATCTGTAAAATTTAGATTTGGACTCCGATTTGATCATAGAATAATTTATTGTTTGAATTTCTTCCTGAACTCACTACCCCTTTGTGTCATGACACATGTAATGAATTAATTGATGTTGAGAATATTTCAAATCCTCTAAATTCTCAATTTGACTTAATTAGATTCTAAACTAACACAACGCAGTGAAATTTCATCTCCAGAAAAGGAAAACCATGGAATTATTGCACATCTTTCTTTTGGTTTGCAAGCATTGGATGGAATTAACTCTTTGGATGAGTCCCTTCATGAAATCCCTATGTTTGAAACATATTCAGTTATAAGACTAGAAGAATGTTATGCCTTGGATAATATATTTGGTGATATTGAAACATTTAATCAAACTAGTGATTCTAACCACTACAATCCAATTAATAATGACCTTGTTGATATAACTGGTGATGGATGTCTACATACGATTGTTGATTTGACCAAGACCTCGAAATTCGATCATCCAATATTCAAAGGTTTAGGGGCTTATCACGAGAGTGATGAACCTAAGCCCTCCCTGATGGTTATGTCAGGTTCTCATAATTTTGGTGAGATCCCTAAACTAGTTCAAATTAGAGTTTGTTCATGAGGTTCTCCTCGCAACACCATTTAACTAGATGTAAGCTTACTTTTGAAATATTTTCAAAAATTTCAAATTATCCTTTTTAAGTATCAATATAAAGTACTTGATCAGATGAAATAATCCTATCTGGATGATTATTCTTCATGCAAACATACTTTCATCTCTTTTGTACCTAATATGGGATTTGAATGCATATCTTCAATAGATGTACAAGGTTTCAAGGCTTGTAATTTTGATTATCAAGATATAATTACTTATTAGGTGGAAGATTTTTTCTATTAAATTCTTCTGTGAATAATTGGCTTATCTTATATCAGTAACTTCTAGTACATTCTCATTAGGGTATATCTCAGATTGTCTTAGCAAACTAATTCCTTCATGGGATATACTCCTCGTTATTATGTTGATTATACTCTTGTGTTATATTATGTAGGGATATTTCAACCCTGTTTTATGACATTTTACACTCTTTTTCACTCTAACACATATCTTCATTTGAAAACTAAGAGTAAAACTAAAATAGTGGTAGTCGGGCCCACATACCAGATGGGGTTCCTATTCGACACGGTATGAGGTCTATTTGGGATTTCACATATAGTAGACCCTAATTGTTCATAGTTCATCCTATCCTATCAATAGGTTTGGTGGTATATATGAGAAGATCAACCTATGGAGCATATATTTAAACATTTTATCTTGAAATGGCTCTACCCCAAATATTTATCCTGATTTGCTTTTCTAAAAGACTAAATCTTTCAATTCGTGTAGAAATAGTTCATCACTTGTCATAGGATAATTTTGATTGCGACAATGAAATATCTATATTAAAACATATATTTTAGTTAAATTTTATGATTCTAATGAAGTGTATTATGAAGATGTCACTTGTAGGTTGTTCACCCTCACACTTGAAGGTCATGTCAAAGAATGGTGCAAAACCTTACCAACTACACCTATCCATTCTTTCGAGTAACTCATTTACGCACTTCGTCAAGCTTTTGACAGGTACGATTATCAATGTTTCTATAAAAAAATTACTAAGATTAGAGTGAAACTAGATGAATCATTGGACGATTTTGTTGATAGATTTATTCATCTTTGTTATCAATTTCCTAAAAGAGATGTGGACTGGGATTTTTTGGACGAAAATTTTTGATAGTTGGTTTGCTTCTCTCTAAAAAAGTTTGAATATGAAATGGATGTTGACAATTAGTCATCCAATGATTTTGGTAATCTACAAATCACAAATTAGCTAGATCTTATCCCTACTTTTTTTTTCCAACCTTTCTGAGTCATGGGGAATCCCAACCCTCAAAGGAAGAAATTGTTACCCCTAATAGTTCTCATCCTCCTCTAGCTTCATTACCAGATGAAATTAGCTCTTATGCTGATATGAAATTTCTATTATCAATAATTTAGGTAATAAGGAGATCTTTGACAAAAAGGAGTAGAGTTTCCCTGTGATACATATTGTTATAATTTCCTCATAGATAGGGCAATATGGAAATAAAATTGGTGAACCACCTTTCCCTATTGATGAGATTCAATCTAATCCTATTGAACATATTGTAGAATATATTCATGAATCGCTCCAAAATATGCTCCCACCTTTATTTTCTTACAATGACAAAGACCTTGTTCGGAATGGCACTCAATGTTCAGATAATTTTATGGAACATAGTATGAATGTTGATTCGTTGACTCCTCAAAATGAAATCATTGAGAATAATCTAAATACATAATCAAATTTGATTGCAAGTATTGTGTCTTCAAAGGATTCTTTGCATCCTCTATCATCCACATCTCATAACTCCTTATACCTTGATTTGCTTGATCAATTCGCTACACCAACAATTGCTTCAAATGCTCCTGATTCTCATTTTGTTGGGTCGAATAGAGATTAGATACAACGTAGTAATGTCCCACATATAGAGGAGGAAAGGAATGAAAACACGTCTCATATTTCTTCCATTTTCTAAATCCCATCATGTCAAGGCGATGATTTCCCTTCTCAACTTATCTAAGAAAACATCTCTATTAATGTCTCTCCACTCATGGTTAGTGGGGAATCTCGTGCTCTCAGTAATCAATCAAGTGAAATAAAAACACATAATCAAACTAAAGTCTTTTTGTAACTTTAATCCTGTTGACATTCACCCCCTTGATATATGTGATGATGAATATCCATATACACTTGTTGACTTTTGAACAAGATTTGGATTTGTAAAATTTAGATTTGGACTCCGATTTGATCATAGAATAATTTATTGTGGGAATTTCTTCCTGAACTCACTACCCCTTGTGTCATGACACATGTAATGAATCAATTGATGTTGAGAATATTTCAAATCCTCTAAATTCTCAATTTGACTTAATTAGATTTTAAACTAACACAACGCAGTGAGATTGCATCTCCAGAAAAGGAAAACCATGGAATTATTGTACATCTTTCTTTTGGTTTGCAAGCATTGGATGGAATTAACTCTTTCGATGAGTCCCTTCATGAAATCCCTATGTTTGAAACATATTCAGTTATAAGACTAGAAGAATATTATTCCTTGGATAATATATTTGGTGATATTGAAACATTTAATCAAACCAGTGATTCTAACCACTACAATCCAATTAATAATGACCATGTTGATATAAATGGTGATGGATGTCTACATACGGTTGTTGATTTGACCAAGACCTCGAAATTCGATCATCCAATATTCAAAGGTTTAGGGGCTTATCACGAGAGTGATGAACCTCAGCACTCCCTCATGGTTTCATAATTTTGGTGAGATCCGTAAACTAGTTCAAATTAGAGTTTGTTCATGAGGTTCTCCTTGCAACACCATATAACTGGATGTAAGCTCACTTTTGAAATATTTTCAAAAATTTCAAATTATCCTTTTTAAGTATCAATATAAAGTACTTGATCAGATGAAATAATCCTATCTGGATAATTATTCTTCATGCAAACATACTTTCATCTCTTTTGTACCTAATCTGGGATTTGAATGCATATCTTCAATAGATGTACAAGGTTTCAAGGCTTGTAATTTTGATTATCAAGATATAATTACTTATTAGGTGGAAGATTTTTTTCTATTAAATTCTTCTGTGAATAATTGGCTTATCTTCTATCATGTGCTCAATATAAGGGATAATGTGAAGGGATGCACACCTTTGTGAAGTTTGTAGGGATTTCATGTTTATGATTCTAGATATGAATATCAAATTATGACCTAGCTAGAGAAGGATTTTCTGGCAAGCTCTTGTACTAGCAGACAAAACATTTTTCCCTTATTCATGCTATGGAGGTGATATTTTTTGTTTTTGCACAAGGCTTTATTTTGAGTTGCAGTGGATGTTCAAATCATTTTGTGGAGAAAAACTCGCATTCTGAAAGATTTATTCCTCAAGATGATATTAATATTGAATATAATCTAATCCATGCTACTTTAAGGGAACATTTTAATCTTCTTTTAGCATGTTCTAACTATTCCTTGATTCCCGATAGGTTTTCTAAATATGCTATACCAATAATTATTTTTAATCCTGATTCCCATGATGTTGACCTAGTATATAATAAATACAAGGTGATGATATTTAAATTTGAAGTAAGAAATCAATGGATTATTAGCCCATATTTCTTGTGGTTCCCAATCATCAAAATGTGAAGAGGACGATTCTACGATCCAAACTATCTATGAAATCTCTTATGTTGATTCATCTCCATTTAAAAAAAAGGAAGAATATTTTGTGTTATATGACCAATCTAATCAAATATTAGCTTTAGAAGCTCTTATCCAGTCAATCATAATCCCACCAATACACCTGATGATAGTTGTTGGTTTACATATCTTGATTTCACCAAGTCAATAAAATTTGATGATTCACCATCTAAAGCTTTAGATACTTGTCACAAAGTTGAGGCATTGCAAATTTTGATTATGGTTATGTCAGGTCCTCATGATCTTGACAAGTTTTTTTAACCATATCATGTTAAGGTTTGCTCACAATATTATTTCTATAACTTGATTACGTCGAATGAGCACCCAATTTTGCAAGTTTTTCAATGTTTTCAAATTGGTTATTTTTAATATCATGATCAAATTATTGAATGGTTGGAAGAGTCCTACTTATAAAAATCTTCTACAAATAAGCAAGCTATGTTTTATCTTGTGCTTGGTATGAATGGAAATGTAAATTAATGCACAATTGTGAAAGTTTTTTATGCTTATCATTTTGACTATCGAAATAGAGTTGCGACTTATTTAGAGTAACCCTTTATGGCACACTTTTTTTTCCAATAGGTGAGACCCTCTATATATTTTTCAAGCTAAACAGGTAAATATCTTGAAATTTGCACATTATTTTGTACAAGTATTAATTCCTAATATCTTTGTGTTTGTAGGTTGGGAACAACTCAAATGGTTTCATTGGAAATCATATTTCACATGAGCCCAATCACTTTTGTTAAATTAGATTATGGTTTTAGGTTTAGCTGCAGTTCATTTTCTTATTAGAGTAAGTGTGTTTTTGCTGAATATAGTCGATTATGAGGCTTTTATCTTCACTCTTTTAAGTGCTTGCATAGAATTGCATAGTTATTAGTTGCATTTAGCTTGTTGCCTTGCATTACAGTTCATTGCATAAACCTTGCCTTCGCTTTCACATTGTTTTCTTTATCAGATTTAACATCACATCCTTACATTTATTTTCATTTCATTACTGGAAATAATACTGGGGGGGGGGGGGGGGGTGAATTAGTATTATCTAATCAATAAAACATTTTCATTTCATACTCAGATTCATATATGCTACTTCAGTTAAGGTAACCCGCGTGTACACGCAACTGTGATTAATGCAACTAGCGTATATCTTGTAAACTTATGATTTAGTTAATCCTTCATATGTTGATCTTTAATTAGTGCATGAGAACTTCCATATAAGCAGTGAACAAGTGCAATCAAACATAACATATAATCACACATAAGAGACACACATGAACACCATGATGTAAGGTGGAAACCCAATGCGGGACAAAAACCACTTGCTGCTGTTTTCTTTAAGATAAGAAAAACCTATTTACAATCTTGTACTGGCACAGACTCATACCAGCATGCAGGCACCCACCTGTAGAAGGCTACAACCTTATCTCATTCTCCAGCTACCACTGGAAGGGAGCTACAACCCCCTAGCTCTTGTACTAGCCAATCCGTTTACTAGTACGTAGGCGCCGGCCTACTGAAGGCTCCAACCTTCACTCATTTTCCAACTGCTACTGGAAGGAAGCTCCAACCCCCTGGCTCTTATACTGGCCAATATGTTTACCAGTACATAGGTGCCACCTACAGAAGGCTACGACCTTCTCTCTTCCTCCAGGGACCACGTTTCATAAATTTTCAAACTGGATACACCTGGATCAGAACACCATAATATGAAGGCCATGTTTCATCCGATTTTCATACTGGACCCATCAACAACATTGAAACACAAAATCAATCACCACTGCAATAAAACCATCAACTACACCTGCATCATCAATCTCTGAATCACCCAACACTGAATCACTGAAAACTGTCATTAATACACAGTCACCAAAACATAGAGTAGAACATACAACTCTGCAAATCCAACTGCAACATCAAATATCATATTTCATACTGTATACGTGACTCTGATGAGCCGAACCTGTGTGTACATGTGCTTTTACCAAAGGGAACATGCATATAGATCTGTAAACATTTACTCATAGCTTTGTAGCTACCCCAAACATCAGACATACCCAGTTCATAACATTTATACAATAAAATATGTGGCAATAATTTAGATCTAGACTATCCATGATCAAACCACATAATACCTTTTAAGCCTTAAGATCCCAATCCATCGTCCATCATCATCCACATAGGTGCATCCTTGGTTCAGATCAAGCAAAGCATCACAAACCCATAACTAGCATACTGGATCTCACATTTCATCAAATATTCAATACTTGCACCACTTACACTCCCTGGCCTAATGATCTTCTCCTCCTTATATAGGTTTAGGCCTCTCTCAATACCATGGTCCAAAACCACGTAGAACCAATACCTGGGGTCAACACTTTAGACAAGATACCTTGGATCAATACCATGGATAAAAATACCAAGGACCAAATACCACATACCAAAACCAAGCTTTCCAACATGTACACGCTTTTCCTTGCATGGAAGTGCATGTATACACATACGTGTCTTTTGGTCTGTGAACTAGCGTGTATACGCTGCTTAATCAAGGGGAACTTGCGTATACCTCTTTTTCCTTCATTTTGTGAACCTAAAATGTGATCTGTCATCTGAGTGAGTTTCCATCAAGGACAACACCTATATCATACTTGTATAACAATGCCAACAATCTCCCCCTTTGGACTTGATGGCAACAACCACACCAAGTCACTCTCCCCCTTTGACATCAAGGGCAAAGGGTAGACCAAGATATTTTCTCCCTTTGATATACATTCTGCTGTCCATACTCTCCCTGAGTACATGCTGAAATCTCTACATGCTGAGATGTACCAAGCCGTCCATGCTCCCCTTAAGCACATGTAGAGTCTGCAAAAATATTTTTCAATAGAATGACATGACTCTACCACTACTCTAAGTGAGTATGACCTTCCTATCACCAATGAATCATACATAAATCAATCTCCCAACCAAGTGGGGATCCACCATTTTGACTCATCCACCCAACCAAGTGGGGATATACCAAATGTTTATACATGACTGAAATAGACATTATTACATCATCCTTCCCATGCAAAATGGGGTTACAAATTAGGTCTTTTCATGACCTTTACATCAAATGATATGAATGACATTTATAACACTGACCAACAATCAAAACAAGACCATGATAGTCATCAACAACTATCATACACCATATATCATCTGCACCATTAACATCCATCAACAACATCTAGACCTGTAACCTGCAATACCATTCTCTTGACCAACCAACAATAAGAAGTAAGATGTATCATTTAGCCTCATAAGAATTATCACCAAAGCCTTCTAACCATAACGCCAACAATCATCATTCGAAGCATATGCTCCCCCTGAACCTGTGCCAACCAACTACCATGACCGAACCATATCAGACTTCCTGTTATGCTGCCTTTTCTTCAGAGCTCCATATACGTGACTATGCAACCTCCAACTCGCGTATATACGCGACTTGCCTTTATGAAACTTGCGTATGAGATTTAGAATACTAAGGTTCCACACTTTCAGCTCTCTCTGAGTCTATCATGTCTGTATACTCTACTATGCCACATCTTTGTAACTGTACTTCCTTCTTCTTCCATATCTTCAATCGTGATGATGTTTTCTCATTTTGGTATGGTGCCCAAAATATTTCCTACATTCCTTTTCTATATGCCCAAGCTTGTTACATGCATAAAATCTCATATGTTTCATATTTATTCTGTAGCAATCAACAGATTTGTGACCAAACATATTGCAAGTAAAACAATATCCCTTAAAGTACTTGGAACGTGATGATATTTCTGTGTGATGGTCTTGAACCATTCTACTTTTGCATCTAGCTGCAACATGTCCAAGATTATGACATACATAACATTCAACATTATTCATCGGAGGAAATAACCATCTGTCACATCCATAGTTAGGAGCAAAATATTTTCTTTGAAGAATTTCTTTCCTTGGTTGTTGATGGGGTTGACCTCTTACCTCCTTGTTGAGAATTTTAGATTTTGCATTAGAGTTCCTTGCCTCACCCTGTGAGCTAGATTCACCTTCAACAGATTCATGAAAACCAAGACCAATTTTGATAGTAGGGGATCTTTGACTACTAAGAATATCATCCAAAATCTTAGTATTGTCTTGAAATCGTAACAGTTTACCCTTTTCTTCTAATTTACCTTTCAAGATATTTACCTCAACCTATTGTTGTTCTTCCTTTTCTAGATATTGCTTCTTCAAGATTTCTTCAAACTTTCTTCCTTATTCCACTTGTTGCCTTAGTTTGAGAATCTCATTTTCTTGTTCTTCATTCTGTTTCTGCATCATTTGATGTACTTTGAAAGCACACTCTTTCAAGCTAATAATTTCTTCTTTGAGGGCATTCTCCTTTTGTTAAGTTGATCTATGCTTTTATCTGATGTTTCATTTGCTTGCTCTTCTTGAGGTGATTTGGAATATGAATCCTTGCCTCCATCTGATGGCCAATTGTCTCTCCTGCTATCCCCATTCCTTTGAGCTGTGTTCTTCTTCTGACACGCTTTCTTTCCCATTGTTCTATGGATCTCCTTCAAGTGATCAAGCTTCTACCAAAGGACCTGCTTTGATACCAATTGTTGGAAATAATATTGAGAGGGGGGGTGAATCAGTATTATCTAATCAATAAAACTTTTTCATTTCATACTCAGATTCATATATGCTACTTCAGTTAAGGTAACCCGCGTGTACACACAATTGTGATTAATGCAACTAGCATATATCTTGTAAACTTATGATTCAGTTAATCCTTCATATGTTGATCTTTAATTAGTGCATGAGAACTTCATTAACCATATAAGTAGTAAACAAGTGTAGTTAAACAAAATAGATCATCACACATAAGAGACACACATGAACACCATGATGTAAGGTGGAAACCCAATGCGGGACAAAAACCGCTTGCTGCTATTTTCTTTAAGATAAGAAAAACTTATTTACAATCTTGTATTGGCGCAGACTCATACCAGCATGCAGGCACCCACCTGCAGAAGGCTACAATCTTCTCTCGTTCTCCAACTACCACTGGAAGGGAGCTACAACCCCCTAGCTCTTGTACTAGCCAATCTGTTTACTAGTATGTAGGCTTCGACCTATTGAAGGCTCCAACCTTCACTTAGTTTCCAGTTACTACTAGAAGGGAGCTCCAACCCCCTAGCTCTTGTACTTGCCAATATGTTTACCAGTACGTAGGCACCAGCCTATAGAAGGCTACGACCTTCTCTCTTCCTCCAGGGACCACGTTTCATAAATTTTCAAACTAGATACACCTAGATCACAAAGCCATAATATGAAGGCCACGTTTCATCCAATTTTCATATTGGACCCATCAACAACATTGAAGCACAAAATCAATCACCACTGCAATACAACCATCAACTACACCTGCATCATCAATCTCTGAATCACCCAACATTGAATCATCAACTACACCTGCATCATCAATACACAGTCACAAAAACACAGAGCAGAACCCAGAACTCTACAAATCCAACTGCAACATCAAATATCATATTTCATACTGTATACGCAACTCTGATGAGCCGAACCTGCGTGTACATGCGCTTTTACCAAAGGGAACATGCGTATAGATCTGTAAACATTTACTCATAACTTTGCAGCTACCCCAAACATCAGACATACCCAGTTCATAACATTTATACAATAAAATATGTGTCAGTAATTTAGACCTAGACTATCCACGATTAAACCACATAATACATTCCAAGTCTTAAGATCTTGATCCATCGTCCATCATCATCCACATAGGTGCATCCTTGGTTTGGATCAAGCAAAGCATCACAAACCCATAACCAACGTACTGGATCTCACACTTCATCAGATATTCAATACTTGCACCACTTACACTCCTTGGCCTAATGATCTCCTCCTCCTTATATATGCTTAGGCCTCTCTCAATACCATGGTCCAAAACCATGTAGAACCAATACATGTGGTCAAAACTTCGGACAAGATACCTTGGATCAATACCATGGGTCAAAATACCAAGGACCAAATACCACGGACTAAAACCAAGTTTTCCAACATGTACGTGCTTTTCCTTGAGTGGAAGTGCGTGTATACGCATACGCGCCTTTTGTTCTGCGAACCAGCGTGTATACGCGGCTTAATCAACGGGAACTTGCGTATACCTCTTTTTCCTTCATTCTGTGAGCCTGAACTATGATCTGTCATCTGAGTGAGTTGCCATCAAGGAAAACACCTGTATCATACCTGTATCATAATGCCAACATTCATTACATTGCATGGCATGTTTAGTTTTCATCTAGTTTTATTCCTTACATAGATTTTGCATTTCATGTAGCTTTTGTTGTTTCATTAAATTATGCATTCAACTCTACTTCCTCCTCATGAAGCTGCTAATTTTCCTGTATTATACCTTTATTTTTCATTCAGCATTCTCATCCCCTTAGATTTCATTTAGCCTTGTCTAATTTGCATGGATAAGTCTATTTCATCTCACACTCATTTCTTTGCATTACAAATTCTCCTTTAAGTTCTATTATCTGCATGGTCCTTCCAAGCTTGTACATAAATGATAGGTGAAGGGTTTACCTTATCCAATTCCCTTATTGTTCCCATGATAATGAAATCCCATTCAATGGTTCTATCTAGTTATTGTGGTTACTCCAGGAGGCAACCTCCTCCAAACCCTTCCACTAAAATATTTTCCCTTATATCTATACATGAGTCTAATATATTAACAAGGAAAATATGATTTGATGCTTGTTAGGAAATTTAATTAATTTGTAAGGAATATATCTATAACTTGAGACG
Organism: Pinus taeda; assembly: GCA_000404065.3. Taxonomy (NCBI): domain Eukaryota; kingdom Viridiplantae; phylum Streptophyta; class Pinopsida; order Pinales; family Pinaceae; genus Pinus; species Pinus taeda. The sequence continues at coordinate 68,248 of APFE030091546.1, forward strand.
TGTTCCCGGTATGGTCTTGAACATTTTTTTACTTTTTTGTTTTCATTTTCCACTTTTGAGTTGGAGATGTGACATGCAAGCATGGCATGTGGCATAGATAAGTCATAAAATCTTTTAGTTTATATCAAACAATAAAAAAACTCTCTTTCCCATAAAATAATTTAGGACCCTCTTCCTCCTTGGCACAGTGAATTCCATAATAAATTATGCCAAAGTGCATGAAAAAACTAATTAAATAATGGGTAAAGGAATGAGAAATGATTCTTGCATAGAGAGGTGATGCAAGCAACTTTTCCAGAAATATTGGCTCTCACTAGTAGCAAAGCGATGCTTTTGATTTCTTGAGTGTCTGTGCCAGAGATATAGACACTCGCTAGCATTGGAGCAACACTAGAAACTCAATTTAAAATTCTAAACATAATAAACCTTGTCATGTTTTCTATGTCATTGTCAAAAACATTCTTAATGTAGTGTGTAAGGAATAGCATGGCCTAATCATGGAATGTATGAATGGTACATCAATATGGTCAAGTAACTCAAGTGGTACCCATAGTATCTAGTTAAGTACTTCCTTGGATTATTTTAAGGCTTAAGGTATTGAAAGGGATAAAGCAGAGATGCTAGATTCTACCAGTGGTTTTCCATTTGTTGTGGCCACTACAATTTCCAAAAAATTTAACTTGAGTGCCTAAATGTTGGGTCCCCATTTGTTTTCTAAGGTTGAATGATGTTCATGCTGTTTGAATCAGTCAAAATTCCTCAATGACTTAGCTTTCATCATACACTATTGTTTCTCATGCTTTCACGGTGCACATTTCCTTATCAACCTTCATTCATCTTGGTTCTTGTTATTATTCATGCATTAGGGTCTTGGGGGAGTTTCTACTTTACTAATGCATCTTATATTTTGTGATGTTATATGTGACATTTGGATGAGAAGGTACCCATTTCTTCCTCTTTTGTGGTTTTAATGTATGATACTCTCAAGAAAAGACTAGTTGTAGTAAAGGGTCCCTCTTTCATTATTATCCTTCATGTTTATTTTCATGATTATTAGCATGCATTAGACTTATGATTTGATAGGGGTCTTGTTATCGCCTAAAAAATGATCACCTATCCATTTCTAACTAGATGGATCGAAATACACTATATAGGATTAACTTTACCATAGTAAAATCACTTTCACTGTGTGAAATAATTTAGTAAACCATTTTTATTAAATTATTTCTTATTAAAATTAAAAAACTCCATGAAAATAATTGAATAAATCATTATTTATTTAATTTTCTCTAGGAATAATTATTAAATCATTATTTGATAATCATTCCTTGTCACATTTGACTAGATCACCTTGTAATAATTAAATAAACCATTTTTTATTTATTATTCCTTAATTTTATTTTTGGAATAATTGCTAAACCATTATTTAATAATTATTTCAATTTCACACATTTCTTAATCCTCTTGAAGTGATTGATAAATTATTTTATTTGTTAATTAATTCTAAATAAAGATATTTGGCCATTTTGAATATCTTTTCTCTCTCAAAAAAATATAATAAAGTATTCTTAAGAGTTAGATCTTGATTTGGTCAATAATATTTTATTATTTCCCATTTTCGAGATTGACCGAATACTTTGTTATAAATAAGAGAGTTTTCCGTTCATTCTTCACCATGATCACTATCATTGTCACCACTATTATCTTCTTGCATTCGGGCTTCCACTTGAGTTCCATTTTTTGTTTTGGGTTTTCTACACATTGAGAGAAAAAATATATCACTGAAGCACAAGGACATTAAAGGACCCATCCCACCAAGGCAGATTTACAAATAGGTGTTATAAACCTCCTTCACTAGGTGTTTTCTAATAAAAAATTTATTCATTCAAAGCCTTCCTCTATCAGGTTATTGCATTAGTTATTTCTTGTTGTTTTATGTTTTGGATTGCATACAATATTTTTGCTGTAGAGTTTTCTTGTTTTGTTATTGTAGATCTAAAGCGTAAACAACCATATATTGTTGTTAGGGTCACTTGTCTAGTGACTTAAGTGAATCATTTTTGGTACATCTTCCCAAAATCTTTACACTAACATGTATTAATGTAATTCAACTTCCTTTCTTTGCTTCATTATGATTTAACTTATCATTGTGTGACAAAAACCACATGTATCATACTCAACAAAGATTTTAATGACATGTATTTCATAACCATAGTATAAAATGTTATAAAAGGTGGTTCCTTACATCTATTTGTGGCCTCAACAAGATATGCACACGTTGCTTATTTGACTGCCAATTCAAGGAATAATTTGTTTACGCATGTTCAACCCCATGCTCTTATGTATGCCATAATGTGGATCCACTATTAAGTTGATTTTTAAATGTGTAAGTGATTAGTGTGGCCTTGTACTCTAGTAATCAAGCACTTTTTTTTTTTTTGGTTGCAATTATCACTATCATTATTATAATGGTGCAGGTATTAAAGATCCATTTCTTCTAAATCAAATCACTTTATTATTTATTATTTATACATTACTAACTCATTTTTCTGCTTAGAGCCTTGAGGAAATAACTTCACTTTATTGCATGTGCCTGTGCATGCCTTTTTAGCAATTCCAAGTTGCATAGAAAGATGGAAAGAACCATATCCAATTACCATCTGTTTTACTTCGATGGTTATATCAAATATAAATTCCCCAATGAAAGAGGGAATGGTTAATGGAATTCCATTGAAAGGCTATTCGCTTTGTGTGACTTGCACACCAAGGAACCTACATATGCAGATTCTAACGTGTATGAACACCATTATGATGTAAGTGAAAACCATCGAAAGATCTTACCAATTGCATAGATACTTCATGAATACTTTTGAAGGTGAATGTGAAGAATGGTTATGACTCAGTTAGGTGAAAGAATGCGATAATGCCTAACATTGTGATAAATATTAATGATGATGTGATGGGAAGTCAAAGAATAATAATACATGACTACGTGATAAACAATAGGAACAATGCATGAAATGAGGTGATATAATGCTAAAGAATTCACCCATGATGAGTGTATGTGATAGAAGATTGCACACGATCTTTGCATGGGATGAACATCACAAAAAAGTGTTAACAAGAAGATTATACTAAATCTTGTGATGAGGACAAATACTATGGCAACAACTCTGTGCTCGATGGAAAACTATTTTAAACACATGCACTAAGACGAAAGGATATTTCCAATGCCCCTAAGCTTATCTTGATTGTTGATTTGCCAAATATTTGACAATGAGACATGGACATGGGCGCGATTGAATAATTGACTGCACCCATGTCAGTCAGATTACCAAATATTCGGTGAATCAACAATCAAGATAAGGGTGCCTATCTAATGCTACGAACATGTAATGTGATAAATGTCAAGCTATAAGAATGAAATAACGTAAGACAATGAGGTGATAATAAAATGTTGTGATGAGCACTATGTCAAAGGAGTGAGATGAAGGCTTTGTTAAAAGGTTATGACTATGTGTTACAATGAAAGGTTATCGTAAAATGATGTACTAAATATTATAATAGTGTTAATTTGACAAGTATTATGTCAAAATATATGCATAAGGTGAAGACTATATTAAGGTTGTGAAATGTGAAAGATGATTAAGACAATGATAAGACACGTGATGAAGATAAATGTTAAATGGCAATGACATGCGAAAGACAATTCTAATAACGTGAGGTGGTTAATACTGTAAGGAAGAGATGCAATAAAAACTATGGTAAAAGAATGCGATGGAGACCATATAAATACAATGTGACAAAGAACACACCAAGCAATGCAATGGAATTAGGTTATGCATGCAAAAATACCATGACACAATAATATCACATCATAACACATAGTTGGACGCTAAGGGCTCCGGCCAAAGTGATGTTATAATAAAGCACAACAAAAAGTGTTATAAAGGTGCGATTATATGCTACAAGATAAAATGCAACTATATATTTCCATAAAGAGTTACGATAATGAAACCAACAAAAAGAGTTACAACACATAACAAATAGTACAACAGGCGACACAATGAAGTTATTTGTAAAAAGAGCTTCTGCGTAAATCACATAAAAAGATCATTGTCGACGCGTTTCGAACCAACCAGTGTGGTTCATCGTCAGGACAAGTTGAAGAAACAGATCTGGCCTAGCAAGTTAAATAGACTGAGCAGAGACTCCAACAGCTACATAACAGCTATATTTGACTCTAGGACCTAGGCTATAATTATATTAATAAATTTAATCTAATTATTATTTTTAAGTTAATAATATA
>APFE030091550.1:9811-30786 GCA_000404065.3 Pinus taeda
GCCTAGTTTGTCACCTCTTAAGCAGCAAGGAGAGGAAGAGAAGCCCTTTCACATTGGGGAAGGCACACCCTTAAGAGGTACCAAACATCAAACTTTCCACCAGAAAGAACACTCCTTGCAAATAGAAGACCCAAGCAACACCATCGAGAATAACATGGATTCATCAAGAATGCTCCTACCCATGAAGGACCACCCCCACCCAATAATATTGACACCTCCACATACCGGAATACCTCTAATGATGGAACGCCACCCAGACATAGGGGCTTTGTTTTTGTCAAGAGACTAGTGCAAAATAGGCCACTACCTACCAAAATTCACACCCATAAACCATAGGGAAACCAAGGAGGCCTTGTCACACTAGAAAATCACCATTAGAGGGGCACTTAGGCTTCCTCCTCAAGTTGCAGGGTTTCCTTACGAACTAGCTCCACCACCTTGTAAGAACAAGGTAAAATAAGTTACCTCAAGACCATTAGGAGTTTTTCTTCTGCACGAGGATTCCAAGTTGCAAGGACCAAACAAGCCCACTACCAGTGTATATTTCCACCGTGAGCAACCACACTTTGTTTCCATCCTCTTCCTTCTCAATAGCTACCACAACTCCCAATACCATATCGAAATGCAGAGACACATGCCTAGTGCATTCAACGCTAGTTGTCTTAACACTCAGCCACTCCACACACAGACATTAAACAATCGCTCACACGAACTATTAACATTAAAATGGTACGAGTGCATAAGAAAACCTGAAAAGATGGGAAACCCATCCCTTTCAACATATCTACTTGTTTTCACACATGAGAAGCTGCCTCCAAATACTACTTTGATCTCACCCATCAAAAAACTTAAATACATTTTAACCATTTTAACTATAAAACCTGAACGCTAGAATATCTTAAAAAAATATTAAAACTAGGACTTTTTAATGCAAAAAGTGCAAGTGCTTTAACAAAAGGTGCGAAAATTAAAACCACGACTTTTTAATGCAAAAAGTGCTTTAACAAAAGGGCTTTCAAAAGGGGCATAAGGACTTTAACAAAAGGGGCATCTACGTGTAGTTAACAAAAGGGGCATCTATGAGTTTTGAATTGATATGAGTTGTGTCTTGAAAATAGTGAATTGATCCGTTGTTATATTTAATTAATTGACTCTTCGGGACACTAAATTTATTTGCCTCTCGAAAATATTGAATTTATGAAGTTGTTATTTTGGAATTTTCTTAAAATGAAAGTTAAATTGAAATATTCAATTTATCATGTTGTTATTTTGGAATTTGTTTAAAATTAAAGTTGAATTGATATCTGAGCGTTGTTATATTTAAAATAAAAAAAATAGTTTATTTTTTGATTTAATTTGTTTAAAATGTTGTTGGTATTTATTAAAATAAAAGTTAAATTTTGTATAAGATATAGTGAATTGATCATGGTTAGTTTACCATGTGTATGGTTTGAGTATATCTACTCAACACTCATCTTCCTTGCGCTATTGTCATGCCACGTCTCTGAACATGGAACTCCCTCCATGCATGCATCCATGCTAACATTTGTTCCTTGAGAAAGGCTTTCTGCATGGGGTGCCACATTTCCACTCCACCCTTAGCTATTGTCTCGTATTTAAAACAGTCTTTTTGCAAGGAGGAAGTTTTTTTTTGCTCTCTCCCTTCCCCCTGTGTGCTCCTTGCATAGTGGTGGGTTTCGTGTATTCTCTAAATCCTGTTATCTATATCACACCGTCTCCTCCATGGACTTTTCATCTTATCTACTTTATCGTTGGTCCCTCCTTTCTGGTTTTTGGTGTGACGACATTTTTCCGCTGCACTCTTCTCTCAGTATGCTCGCGGCTCCACGTCAGTGAGCTTTCCTTCTTTTGAATTATACAAAAATCGCTGCGTAGAAAGGTTTTTTCTTTAACAATCATAAAATGGCGTTTGAACTATGTTCTTGGTTATCAGTCTGAAGCATTTTATCCAGGTTTTTCATGTGCTTATGTTATGAAAGACTGATTTTATTATAAAGAAGACTTGTCTGTTTTTTTTCTCTACTATAATTTTGAATGTAAATGATGGGGTCTGTAAACCCAGAAGTTTACAGGATTCCATAAAGAGGTGAATCCAACATGTCTGGAAAGTCATTCTTAAACTAGTTATGGTTTTCAGCTTTAAAGAATCATAATTATATAGTTATTTCAAAGCCATCCAGAGATGTCTGTTTTAAATTGGGTCCATGGTGGTGTATTTGTGGTTTGTTTTGTTGCTGCGTAGTATGTCCTAAAGAAGCTTCGTGAAGGATTTTCTCCTCGGTTCTGTCTGTTTTACTCTTTAGTCTTGGATGCTTGTTTGCCACCTTTCGACCCCTCCTCGTTTTTCCGGGCTAGTTTTAGTTTGCCACCTTTCGACCCCTCCTGATTTTTTCGGGCCGGTTTTCTCCTCGGGCATTCGGAATTTATCCAACGGTTCACTCATGGTGATGTCACTCTGAAGTTTCTCCTAAATAATTATTATCCTTGGGGTACAACTCGTCCGGATGTATTAACTTGGAGCCGTCAATTTTCAAAATTCCTTTCCCCTTGATAGAGTCTTGCTCTTGATGAGGTCATCTCTTTTAAGGATAGAAGGACAGATGGCCTTCTCATATCTTTTTTTCTTTTTGGGGAAGAGAGTCCTTTAGTTCTCGAGGTTTCCTTTGTCAGTTCTACAGTCAGAAGACTGCTTTCCTATCCCTCTCTCTCCAGGCATCTTGTTCAGATGTGGGTCATACCTCCTTGTCCAGTTCATATCTAATTTGGATTATCGTGGTACCTATGAGGTAAGACTTGTTGGCTCTTTCAATTATGGAGTTTCCCTTCGACACATCTGCTACGGAGGCAATGATACAAGCTGCCATCATTGCAAAATCCGCCCATGAAAAAGCCAGGTTGTCATCCGATTGGTAGTCCACTCTGGAGGACCTGCTGATTAGGCCGTCGGTCCCACTAGTGGAAGTGAGTGGTTGTGACTGACATAAGGGAGAACCTTCGCGATCTTCCATACAAAACAGAAATGATTATTTTTGGAAGGATTAGGATGAAGGTTCATTTCAGAAATTCCAAAAACTGGTCAAGACTGTTCCTCCTCGCGCTTCCATAAGATTAGATAGTTCCCACCTTGTAGATCGTTTTATCAGTCTTCAAGAGAATGCCTTGATCAGACGTTGGCACTTCCTGGAAATGAACGACTCTATGATTAAAAGTTGGCTCGTGTCCCAATGGAAAACGCTAATAGGGTATGTCCCTATCATTGCTGGCCTCCTAAAGTACTGGTATTGTTTTCATTTTTTAAAGTCAAGTGATTTAGAATACATTCTAAAGCATCAGTGAGTGTGCAACTGTAGCTTCCTGGTATTGCACAAATGGTATATGGGTTTTAATCCACTAAAAAATATCCCTTCAAACAACTTCATTTGGGTCAAGCTCCCTGGTTTTCCTTTGGAATTATGGTCAAAAGAAACCTTGGTTGAGATTGGGAATGCCATTGGAAAGTGTGTTTACGTGGATCCATGGTGCCTTGGAGAAAAATATAACAGAGTGGCGTGTGTATTGATTGATAAATCATACAGGGGAGGTTTTCCAGAACATATCGACATTCACTGGAGGGAGCTGAAAATCAGGCAGAGGTTGGATTTTTGGGGGGTTCCTTTTAGATGCTCAGCATGTCATCGCACATTCCATTTAATAAAGAATTGTTCTCGACGTTCTCGGCGTTTTCATAATAGTCAGAAATTTTAGGGAGCTCATCATATAAAATTAAATTTTGGTAAGGTATCCACACCCTACCCAGACTCGGGGTTTTTTCTATCTTCAATAAGCCGGTCCTCCTATGGAACGAAGGACTTACATGCGACTTCACCTGTTGAACCTCATAGCCATCCTCCACAATCTAAACCTCTCTCTCCTGTGGAGCCTATCTCCCCTTCGATGCCTCCTTTAGAAGACACCCCCTTTTCACTCATATCCCCGCCCATGCATCCTATTGAGCCGACATCGCATCATGAGGTTCCCATTCCGCCTCCGATTCCTCCTCCCTTCGTAAACTATAGCAATGAAATTATGATTAGCCATTCTTCGCCATCTCCCATTGTGTCCATTTCTCAGAAAGGGAAAGGTAAGGAAATCCTAATTTCTCCCACCCCGGTGAACTCTCTGACTTCTTCACCCACTAATTTGATAGGCAGTGATTTGGATTTCTTGCTTTCCAAGAAGGCTTTGGAGCTCAGAGCCCTCACCACCCATAAACCTGGCTCCAAGAAATCTCCTCCCATTAGTCCAGATTCTGCAGGTAGCATCATGGTAAGAAGGAAAAATGGTAGGGGTAGTAGACACTTTAGACGAAGGGGTGAGGGTACGGGAAGGGGTATCTGTAACTTGTCACTTATTGATGTTCGTATTGTAGATATGAATGACGACAGGCATCTTAGAGAAAACAGGGCGGAGAAGCTATCAAAATGAATTTTATGATATCAACGAACATTCGGGGGCTGGGGGCGGGGAATTTTTTTTTTGAGTTAAAAGATCTTTTCATCTCTGTTAGTCCCAAGATTATCTTAGTCCAGGAAACAATGCATGCCTCTTCTATTGCAATATCTTATTTTAGGAAAATGTTCCCTTCATGGTTATATCAGCTATAGAAGAAAATGGGCTCTCAGGTGGATTAGCAGTCCTATGGGATCCGGTCTAGATCAAGGAAAAAACATACAGTTGTGTGGCAGGAATTTTGATTTTGGCTCAAATTAGGGGTCATAATTTTTCCATAAATATGTTAAATGTTTATGCTCCTCACAAGAATAGAGCGTCGCTTTGGGAGAAGCTTTATGTTTCTGAAGTTCTTGACATTGAAAATTCACTGATTGTAGGGGACTTAAACTTCACTCTAAATATGGATGAAATTTGGGGCTTAAATAGGAGAAAGGACCCGTTGGCCGAAAAATTAAAAAATGAGTTGTTGTGTAGGAATTTTGTGGATATCCTCCCAGCTTAGATGCATCCGATGTGGGAAATGGAAGATCTGATAAAGCTTATGCCGCAAAGAGGCTTGATCGTTTTCCTCATGTTAGTTGAATTGACAAGATGGGCATGCCTTTTTCATCGATTGAAAAGGTGTTTATTTCTGGTCACAGACTGATAGTGTTGGGGTGGAAGGAAAAAGGATTCAGTAAGGGATATTCCTTCAAATTCAATAGGACATTTCTCGAAGACCCAACTTTTAATGATCTCATTAAAAAACTCTGGTGCGAGCTGCTACATTCTAATCCACACTAGATCTTTACGACTTTCAAAGATAAAATGGATTTTTTAAGAAAAGAGGTAAAAGAGTGGAAATTTAAGAAAAGGCAATCCAAGAGGTCTGACCTTAGGAAAATTCAAAGGAGTTAGATTATGCTTTGGAAGCCATGGCATCGAACAACATATATTTTCAAATGAGAGGCCACATAAAGGAGTTACAAAGGAAGAAATAAAAAATATTAGAACAGGAGGAATTATCTTGGAGGCTGAAGAGTAGGGCTTTGTGGCTAAGAGAAGGGGACAAGAACACAAAGTTCTTCCATAAATTTGCGAGCGCAAGAAGGGAAAAAAATTCAATCTGGAAAATAAGTGATGGAAGTGGGGGCTTTTTATATTCCCAAGAGGAAATCTCAAAGGAGGCAATGAGATATTTTGTAAAACAATATAAGAGAACGGAAAACGGGTCCATTCAGGATATTATGTGGGGCATTGATGTGTTTCCTCAGATGTTCAATGAGGATACAAATAATCCAATATTTCATCCTGTTACTAAGGAGGAACTGCTGAGAACTCTAAAAGCCTTTAAAAGGGACAAATGCCCTGGCTCGGATGGGTGGTCAATAGAGTTGTTTTGTCACTTTTTTGACATCATCAAATCTAACCTACTAAAAATGGTGGAACGGTCTAGGATGTCAGGCAGCATTAACGAGAAAACAACATCCACCAATATAGATCTCATCCCAAAAAAAAGAAAATGCCATCTCTTTCACGGATTTCTGTGTGATCTCTCTGTGTAATTTATCTTACAAAATAATATCAAAAATTATCGCAGACAGGATCAAAGGAACTGTGTCACAATTCTTAACAAAGAATCAACATGCCTTTTTACACGGGAGGAACATTTTAGACACGGTTGCTACAACTCAAGAAGGTCTTTTTGTCATTCAAGCTAAAAAAGGCGATGTTGTCATTCTAAAAATTGACCTCTGTAAAGCTTATGACTGCATGGATTGGGAATTCATAAGATGTTTGCTAGCAAAGTTTGGATTAAGAGCAAACATGATCAACTAGGTCATGGCTTGCGTAGAAAAGGTAAATTATGTAGTAATTGTCAATGGGATTCCATCGGCTTTCTTCCTAGCATCTAGAAGCCTCCGCCAGGGTTGCCCCCTGTCCCCTCTTTTATTCATATTGGCCATGAATTCCCTCAGTTTTCATATAAACAAGGTTGTTGAAGAAAACAGGTGTTTCCCAATGAAAATATGCAGGAACATTTCTATCTCGCACAATCTTTTCGTCGATGATGTTATTTTATTCGGCATTTTATGCAAACTAACATGGATGTGTTATTATGAAATTCTTCAAAATTTCCAAAAGGCATCCGGCTTGCAGATAAATAGTTTGAAGTCTATTATTTATCACAGTGATATAAACCACGAAGAGCTAGCCTGGTTATCTGATCTATTTGGGTGTGAAGTACAGTCCATCAGTATGGGAATCAAATACCTCGGTTTTATGTTAAAATCAAATAGCTACTCAAATACAGATTGGCTATGGATTCCTGAGAGATACTTCAAGAAGATATCAGTGTAGGAGTACAGAAGCCTTTCTTTGGCAGGGAGAGTTGTATTGGTGCAATCGATTCTAAATCAGTTGGCAGTTTACTCGGCACAGCTGTTTTTTCTCCCTGCGTGCATCATTCAATCAATGAAAAAACTCACCGCAATTTTTATCTGGGGTGGACAGGTAGGGAAAAGGAAATATCACCTCTCGAAGCTTTCTTATATATCTGCTCCAAAAAACATGGGTGGCTGGGGTCTGTTAGACCTGAGGTCTTTTGGGAAGGCCCTTCTTTGCAAGACTTTGTGGAGAGGGATATATGAGAAAGGTATTTGGAGGAGCATTATACAGGAAAAGTATCTCGGCAGAAAGAACTTATCATTTTGGTTCAGAAAAGGAAGGATAGGACCCTCACATGGTTCTTCGATTTGGTTGAGCCTCCGCAAAATAGAAAGAATGTTCCTAAAGAATCTAATATGGAGATTTCAATCGAGGAAAAGGATTCTGATAGGAAAAGACAATTTTCTGTGTGGCAAAGAGGAGATCTGCATTCTTGAATCCTTATTGATTTTTCTACACAGGAAAGGAATTTTCTTCTGGGACGGTGTGATTGCAAGATGGCAAGGCTCAATCCCTATCTGGTGTGATGCTGAAAGTTTGCAAATGCCCGCTGATATAGCTATGTCATGGGATCATATCAAGTCAAGACTCAGGAATTGTGGCATTTTTTGCTCGTGAGAGCATGACTGTCTTATATGGTGAAACTCAAATGGGGAGGGTTCCATTAGGGTAAAAGGTATATATCTGAATTTGATTAGTGATAGGTATTTTTCAAGTGACTCTACCTTCCCGTATATTTTCTGGAAATTTGGGTGTCCATCAAAAATGGTCTTTTTTGCATGGGTGTCCTTCCATAATAAGAATCTTTTGTGGGAGAATTTAAAAAAGCTTGGATGGCATGGTCCGGGTATATGCCCCATTTGTAGATCTGCCGAGGAAGAAAACTTTCATTTATTTCTAAATTGCAAGGGCACTCGTCAAATATGACTGCTCGTGGAGAATTATTTTGGGATTCAACACGTCTCACTCTTTGATCATGGAAGCTTTTATATGGTGTAGCAAACAAAGTGCCTCATGGAGATCAATATTTATCGTTACATTCTGGTGTAATTGGAAGTGGCGGAATAATTACATCTTCAACGACAAAAGAGTTGTGATGATGGAAATTTTCTCCTCCATAAATGCTCTCTATGAGGAAATTCCACATTCCTCTCCCAAGCAGAAGGAGTTGTATGGTAAAAATCCCCCACACATGTCTTCTTCTATGCCTAGAGCGTTTTTTTATGGTGTTGAACAAAATGGTATTTGTGGTTGTGGTTTTCTTATTTTAACAGACGAAGACAATCTTTTCTCTATTCATTGGAATGGGGGGAGGGGTACTAATATTCTGGCTTAGGCGATGGCTCTCGCAGGTCTCATGAGCTTGTGTCTCTTTTTAAATCTTCAAGATGTTTCTATTTTTGGGGACTCAAAAGTTTTGGTGGATTATGTTGCTCGGAAAAATACCATCTCCAAGCCTCATCTCGTGGGGTGGTTAGATCGGATGAGGTTCATTTGGAGCTTGGCTTAGTAAATTACATCTGCAGGAAACAAAATCAAATGGCTGACTCCTTATAAAAAAAGGGTCTTCAAGTTGCTCCGGGGTTGTGGCATCTTTAGGTTTACTCTGATGGAAAATCCTTTTCCATACACGAATTTTTCCCTCCCAATTTCTAGTTTTTCTCTCAAAGTTCTCATAGTTCTCTCTCTTTTTACTTCTTTGCTATATAAGATGCTAGTTGCTATGTGCTATGTGTTTTGGTTGAATAGGCTTCATCTCAATCTCTCGGCATACTTCGGATTGCATATAGTTTCTCTTGTCTTTTCATGGTAAGGGCCATTATAATGATCTTGGTTTTTGTATATGGTCTCATTTCGACGCTTGTTTTTCCTTTTTTGCTCTATCGTCATGGTTGTCTGAGGCCTGATCTCGCTATATCAAGATATGGATGGTTCAGTTTCATTACCTTTGGAACATATGCTATGTTTTGACTGAATGTACATTTGGACTCTTTTATATTTCTTATACAAATACAATTATTTTTTTTTCTGTCCTAAAAAAAAAAATAGTGAATTGATCATATAGATATGGTTATATTTAATTAGTTTACTTTTCAAAATACTAAATTTATATTTGATTGGCGGAAATATTGAATTTTATATGATAGGTAAACTAAATCAAGTTCCCAAAACCACTACCATACTAGTCTATCAATTTTGATGTTTTCCACTAGTCAAATTAAAGATTGATTTGCCATATTTTATTTATATATTTTTAAATCGAGATGAATTTAGTCTCTTTTAATAATTAATAATTATAATTTATTTATTTATTTATTTATTTATTATTTGATTAGTTTCAATGAGCCAAATGTTTTAATTATTATTATTATAATTGTTTATTATAATCTCAAAACATTTTGAATAGATCAATTACATAAAATAAAATAAACATAAAACGTAATAGTACATATATATATAATATATATATATATATATATATATATATTATACATATTAAGATCCATTTTCAAGTGAGGATCTAGCAATTTCCCACAAATGCAAACTTATTTTAGAGTGAAAATATATTTGATCCTTGTCTTGCTATTGTAGATCCACAAGTAAGATGGATAAACATTGGTTTTATTTTATTTTTGTGAAAAAATATTTACATAATATAACCTTATAACGTATATTCTATTTGACTTGAAGAGACTCAATCATCAACTAAATACCAACATAGATCCATCTGGAATCTACCAAGCTTAGTCTTGAGAGGGATCCAATCTCTTGAGATGTAAACCTATTTTAGAGTCAAAAGGAATATGATCCCTCAAGTGGTTGGTAAATATGGATCTAGAATGATTTGCATTTTAAAGTAAATTGATAATAAAATAAAAAACCTTCATAAAAATTGATACTCAAGTTATTTCCTCCAAATTTATCATTTACATTTTATTTTTTTAATTTCATTATACTTAAAATAATTCAAAAAAGAAATAATTTATGAATATTGATATCTAAGATATTCCACCAAAATTCATATTTTACATCTAAAAAAATTCAAAATTTAATAATTTGTATATATCACATTGAATTTAGTGTAATGGATAAAAAAAGATAAAATTTAAAAGGAAAATTAAAATATTTTGTAAAAGTCATAAACATTTAAGATATTCAACCAAAATCCACAAGTTATATTCCACAAAAAAAAAAAAATTGATATATTCCACCACCAAAATCAGTGATTCAAAATTTAACTATTGACAATATACACTTAAAATCCTAATCCTTATTTATGACATCAAAATCCTAATCCTTATTTATGAGATCAAAAAATTATACTATAGAGAACCATTAACACCTAATGTGCCAAACAACTCACTCATCCTATACTCAAAATCCATTTTACTTCCACTTTTTTACTTAGAAACTTTAATTGCAATGCTCACACCTTCCCCTTTGTAATCAAATGCCTTTTTCATTTACTAAGTGAATTTAATTACACTTCTCATATCCTCTACTTTATTCATGTAAGAAAATTCTTTATTGATATTTGCAAACCTTGTCTTTTATTCATGTAATCAAAAGCTTTGTTGATAACTAAAAAAGAAAAGTAATAGGTAATAAATTTATCTTGTTGAACAATCTGAGAAAAAAACAAGAAATGATTAATTAACAACTAAATTAGTTCCATTCGTTTAATTTTATACAAAATTCAAGCAAAGATCTATTAAAAACCTAAAATACATTGGTGTTGTTAGTTGCATTTACCATTTGTAAAGGAATTTCTAGCAAAAACATCTAACTCAACCAATTATTGGATCATTAAATCTATGCCCCTCTATGAGTTTTATTTTAAACTCTGCATGTCTAGGTTGTCTCTTCTTGTTTTTAGTATGCTTTCCAAACGGTAATTAACTAAGCAGCGTAGGTTCAACACATCCAAATCTCCATTACATAGTTTTTCATTAATGTATTATGAACCTATATGCAGCCCCTAAATACAGTATTGCACAGTGTTTATATTATGCATTGCTCGATTCAAATTGCAGTTCCTGGCTGCATATTTAGAATATATTTATGCATTTGTTTCTGGTATGACGCTTTTGGTAAAATTGTGATTTAATGGCTGGAGTGACAATACACAGCAACGCGGGACTTCTCAGAGCAAAACGAACTACAAGAGCTTTAAAGTGGTTCGACGGGTTCTCTTTAATTAAGAATGCGTTTGATTGTGTTTACAGCTCTTCTTTTTCAACTAGTGTTTTTATTTCTGTTTTTATTCCTGTGAGGAGGTGTCCATTATTAACTTCCCCACCCCTGGTTGACACACGATGACCCAGCTATGATGTATCATGATGTGATGGATGTTGATATTTTCAACTATGATGCATCATGATGTGATGGATGTTGATATTTTCTAGGTTCCTCTGAGGAGGAACATGATTCAAACAATAAGATTTTTTTTTTTTTTGCCTAAACCACTTTTATCCGTTACGTTAATTCGTACAGGTCACACTTCCTTGAATTAATATGCCCAGTTGTATATACTTTTTGGAGATTCAGAGTTGTCTATAATGTGGAGATTCCCGTTACCCGGAAGAAATTGAGGTTAAATCTTGATTTGTTGCATTTAAAATGTTTTTTTAACTGCATATTTGGATTCACGCTTTGATTGTGTAGAAACTAGCTATCAAACTTGAGATTCCAATAAATTGTTGTAGTATTTTGACCGGAAAAACCCAACGAAAAGGCTTCCACAAAGTATCATTATAGACAACTGCTTAATATGCCAGTTGTGTCTGGAAAATAGTGATTTGGTTGTTATATTTAATTAATTGAATTGATATGCTAGTTGTGTCTACAAAATAGTGAATTGATTTGGTAATTGACTTTGAGTTGGAAATCTTGAATTAATATGACAACTGTCTTGAAAATAGTGATTTGGTTGTTATATTTAATTAATTAAATTGATATGTTAGTTGTGTCTCGAAAATAGTGAATTGATTTGATTGTTATATTTAATTAATTGACTTTGAGCTCGAAATATTGAATTCCTCACCTTGTTATTTCATAAAATATCATAGGCGCATCCATGCACATGAGCCTATAATACTTTATTAATTGTCTTAGATCAATATCATATCAAGTGGTATGAGAACTCTAGGTTGCTAAGGTTAGACAATCTTGTGCTAGATTTTTTGTTGAATGCTAACTAGGACAAAGCTCAAATTAAGAGAAAAAGAGTTGATTGAAGCTAACCTAGAAATTGGAAGAATCTATCCTAGGAGGAAAATGGCAGAAAAAAGTCCCTTGAAATCACACTCCAAGTTCATGGACAGTTTCATGACCATGAGAGCCATGGTAGAGCAAATGTATAGAGAATTTAAGAAAGGTCGAAGTGAAGATTCTTCAACTTCGGAGCATGACAAATGAGTAGAAGAATCTCTCCTAAATTACCATTCTAAAAGCAAAGGGAAAGAAGAAAAGCTTCCCACACCTCCTCATAGTCCTGAAAATAAAAAGAAGAAAGCATTTTTAATTAAATTACATGTTAAATTTGATTTGCCAATATATGATGGAGAGTTGAATGCAGAGAAGCTCGATAATTGGATTAGAGAGATTGATGTATTTTGCAGGGTGTAGAGCATTGATTTAGATAGAAGTAAGCTTCAACTTGCTAGCCTACGCCTTGGAGGAACTGCCTTGGTGTGGTGGGAAGGAAGAACACAAGCTCACATGAAGAAGCATGGTAAAATTCTTTTTGTCTAGAGTGAATTTGTTTCTGCAATTAAAAAACAATTCTATCAACTAGCTTATATGCAACAAGCTATGATGAGTTGGCAAACTCTTGGACAAGTAAAAGGGAAAAGTGTACAAAACTACACCTACGAATTTCGAGAAAGAGCTTTGCTTCTAGGAATATCTTTAGACTCACCTCAAACTCTGTTGAAGTATATAGGCGGTCTACATAACTATTTAAAGCACACCATTCTCATGTTTAATCCTAGTAGCATAGATGAGGTATCTTTTCAAGCTACACATCTAAAGGCTAGAGGCAAGAATGTGAAACCCGAAGTTGGGGGATCATCAAAACCCACTGCAAGCAAGAACAAGGAAAAAAGAAAGCAGAAATGGAAAGAGAGGAAGACAAATATTGTATAAAGGACCAAACCTTAATGCACTCACTCCAAAAAGGATGGGTATCATGATGAACACTATTGGATTCTTCATCCGGAGCTAAGGCCCAAGAAGTACGATGGAAAAAAGAAGAAGACTCCTGCATCTATTCAGAAGGATTTGGGGTGAGACTCACGGGATGAAACAACGATCACAACCACAGGTGTAAAAGGTAAAAAAGTTGAAGCATGTACTAGTAATTCTGCACAATCTACTCATAATGAAGAAAATGAAAGGAAGAGACATGAGCTTTTTCATATTAGAGTTATTTCCAAGCATCAAAAGATTGATACTTTGTTTGATAGTGGCTCACAAGTAAACTTAATTTCTGAAGCAATTGTAAAGAAGTTGGGATTACTAACCACACCTCACAAGAAGCCATATCCATTGGGTTGGGTATGTGATAAAGCAAAGCTACAAGTAACTAGACAATGTAAACTTAGGTTTTCTTTTGGGTCATCATTTGTAGATGAGGTTGATCTAGATATTGTTCCATTGGATATCGATGGAATTGTTTTAGTGAGTCCTTACTTATACGATAGAAAAGCCATTTTCTATAGAGCTTAAAATAAGTATCAACTCGCTAAGGATGGAATCGAATATATTGTAAGATCTCATAGAGTTCAGAATAATTATAGTCTCATAAACTTGGGGAACATGAAAATAATTGTAAATTCATGAAAACAATTTTTACTGATGGTTATAAAGGAAGAGAAACCTGATAAAACTAACGTATTTGAAGGCTGTAATGCTAAACAACAAGCTGATTTAGAAAAAGTTGTTTCAGAACATGATATACTATTTCAAGAAACTAAAGGCCTGCCACCCAAAAAGGAAATAGTACATGATCTTAATTTGCAACAAGATGCTCCATTGCCTAACATCGGAATGTATAGGTTGTCTACTATAGAGAATGCAAAAATCAAGAAGCAGGCACAAGAGCTCCTCGAGAAAGGGTTCATAAGACCTAGCACATCACCATGTGGGTCTCCAATTGTCTTAGTGAGAAAGAAAGATGGCTCGTGGAGAATGTGCATTCATTACAGAGAACTGAATAAGATAACAAACAAAAATCGTTATCCCCTTCCTCACATAGATGCTTTATTAGATCAGTTGAAAGAAGTTGTTTACCTTTCCAAGTTGGACTTCCATAGTGGCTACCATCAGGTCAGAGTTGCAGAGCAAGATGCATGGAAGACTGCTTTCAAAATGAAGCATGGATTGTATGAGTGGTTAGTTATGCCTTTTGGCTTAACTAATGCTCTTGCAACTTTCATGAGAATAATGAATGATGTACTAAGGCCTTTTATTGATGATTTTGTCATTGTATATTTAGATGACATACTTGTATTTAGTAAAACATAGGAAGAACATTTGAAGCATGTAAAGTAGACTCTAGATGTTTTGAAAAGAGAAAATATTTATGTTAAGCTATCAAAATGTGAATTTGGCAAAACATCTTTGAATTATTTGAGTCATATTGTAGGGGTGGTGAATTCAAGATAGATCCCTCTAAGATTCGAGTCATTGTAAACTGCCCTAAACCTAAATCTTCTGCAGAAGTTAGAAGTTTCCTAGGAGTAGCACAGTATTGGAGAAAGTTTATTGCTAACTTTTCCTTGATTGCAACTCCCTTACATGCTTTAATAGGCTTGAATAAAGTGTTTCAGTGGGAAGGGAAACAACAAAAATCCTTCGACACCTTAAAAGAAAAGATTAGTACAACACGAGTACTAGCACTCGTGGATCTTCAAAGAACCTTTGAGATTGAAATGAATTCCATTGACCATGCCATGGGAGGAGTGTTGATGCAGCATGGTAAACCCATATGTTATCATTCTGAGACATTTAATTCTACAGTAGTTAATTATCCCACATATGATAAAGAATTGTATGCATTAGTACAGAGTGTGAAAAAGTGGAAACATTATCTAATGGGCAAAGAGACAGTTATACATACTCATCATCAACCACTTCAATATTTACACTCAAAAACTAAGTTGAAGCAATCAAGACACTATATGTGGATGGGTTTTCTACGAGAGTTTCATCTTGTCATCATATATAAAAAGGGCATACACAATAAAGTCGTAGATATGTTGTCCATGCCAATAATAAATGCATCTACTATACTTAAGCATAACTCAGTATTGCATGAAAGCTACATTGAATAGTATGCACAACATATAGATTTTAAATATGTATATGCAACTTTAAGTCATGGCAAACAAGTAGAAGAATTAGATTATCATGTTAAGGACCAACTCTTGTATGATTTTGGAAATTTATGCAATCCTCAAACAGAGAGAATTAACATAATTAGGGAGGCACATACTTCCCTGATATTAGGTCATTTTGGTGTAAATAAAACAATTTCAGAGCTGCAAATATTTTATTATTGGCCAAAAATGAATGAAACAATTTCTAGATATGTAAGAGGGTGTACCATGTGTGTTAAAAGCAAGCCCAACAGTAGAAAACTAGGCTTGTACACTTCACTGCCAGTTCCTTCTCATCCTTAGGAAAGTGTTTCCATGGACGTTGTTGGGGGACTGCCTAAATCGAGAAGAGGTCATGACTATTTATATGTTATTGTGGATAGGTTCAACAAAATTTGTATTTTAATACCTTCTAAAAAACAGATTACAGTTGAACAAACATTAAAGTTGTTCTTTTAGCATGTATGGGTTCATTTTGGATTACCCACTTCCATTGTATCTAATCGAGATTCCCAATTTGTTGGGATGTTTTGGTCAAGTCTCTGGGAATTGATGGAGACCAGACTGAAGAAGAGCACAACCTTTCATCCACAAACTGATGGCCAAACAGAGGTGGTCAATCGAACGGTGATCTAGTTGGTGAGAGGCTATTCCAACAAGCATCCCAAGCTTTGGGATAAATATTTGTGTTATGTGCAACATGCTCACAATTGGGCTAAATATCCTTCTAGAAAGAGATCTCCTTTTGAGACCTGTTTTGGTTTCACACCAAGGTCTCCCTTGGATTTTTTCTTTGGTAAAGACATAGTGGTTGATGAACACAACAATGTGGAAAAGGCAACCAATTTCATTGAACAAATCTAAGAGATTCACGAGGCAGCACAGGAATAGCTGGAAAAGAGCCAAGCCAAGTACAAGGCAAGGCATGATAAGCATTAGATTGAGCATAGTTTCCAAGTTGGCGATCAAGTCTCATTGTATATTAGCAAAGAAAGAATGCAATGTGATGGTAAGAAGTTGAAGCCAATAAGGTATGGACCTTTCAAGATACTTGAGAAAATTAGTGAGAATAATTTTCGCCTTGATTTGCCAGCTTGCATGCACATCTATTCAATAGTTAATGTAGAAAGATTGAGACTATTTGAACCTTCATTGATTGAAGATCTCGAAGAGTAGAGTCAATTGCCTTGTATTGATGATCTGTTGCCTGAATATCTCAATGATTGCAGGAAGATACAATTTTTGACAAGAAGGTGAGAACTACACACAGAGGGGATGTTGAGTACCTCACGATTGGACTCAAGGGTTCAAAACCAAGCAGTGCAAGATGGATATAAATTGGGCAAGCGAGGAATCTATACCCTCACTTGATTGATTCTTAGAAACCAAATTTTGGTGGTCTAAAAGATTTTTCAGTGGGAAGGTGTGATCCAAATGGGATCCTAGAACACTCTCTCAGTTTTCATGAACTCTTTAAAAATTATGCCAAAGGTTACAAATCTTGTGAATATCAAGCTTATCGAAGGTATCCTCATAACAGTTGCAATTTTTGATCAACATGGAGCAATGAGGACTGTCATTCAAGCGTGTAGACTGTCGGCCCATGGTAACACGCGTTATCACAAATTAGAAAATCCAGAGGCCATTTCGAGAGATGAGGGTTGTTTCTAATATGCGATTAGCGACAAGTCGCTAATCGTATATTGTAGGGAAAACCCCTCGGAGAAGGAAAGACTACAAGCACCCAGACCCGAAATACAGTAAAATGCACACGATATCATTCTGATTCTGTCAGAAGTGGGATTCCGTAAAAACCGGCAGGATATCGGAAGGGCTTCGAGTGGTAAGCGGTTTCAACCGAGTCGTGCCTGATGCCATATAATGGTTGCCACACATCCGGGGAAGAGAGAGAAACCGTTCACATCGAACAGGTAAACATCATGCTACTCAGCCGCCCAATATGAACAATGACCGTAGGATCTCGGGCCCCTAGATCAATGAAAGAGATGCGTTCCGATGGATGACCAGATTTGACGAGGTTAACAGGGAGAGTTGTGTAGGATTTGAAGTCCGATATGGACGATGCGTTGGCAGAAGTTCGTGTTTCGCGGCTATTCTTTGAGTTATCAGAAAAAAAAACTGTCGTTTCAAATATGTCCAAGAGAACTGACACTCATTTTTTATGAAATAGGTGGCCACCTACCTGTGAGGAATTATACAGTGACTGATTATGTAGGAGAGAGGGAATTCAAATGGACAGAGGTAGGGGAACTAGAAAGTAGGGAAGCGAAAACGAACAGTCACGAATCAAATTGGATTTAAAGCCAGCAACTAACAATGAAAGCAACAAGCAGTAAGCTAAGAGGAGAGAGGAGTAAGCAGTAAGCTAAACGCGGAGAGAAGAAGCCGAGCTAACCTACAAAGGCAAAGGAAGCATCGAGCCAAAGTTAAGACAGAGATAGAGAGTGTGAGAGAGTTTGTGCACTCCAGAAAAGGCTTGAGAGGTTCGAGCACACTCCTCTTTAATGCCTGTCATGTATGAGTTTTAGATTGGGCTCATACTACTGTGACCAATAGAGGTACAGAGTGAGTAAAGAGAGTATGTGTACTCCAGAGACTTGGGGTATCCAAGTATAGTCTTGTTGATTTGTATTTGTTGAGTGAGACTCAAATTGAGCTCACTGTTGTAAAAACTCTGCTTTGAAAACATAATAGAGAGGCCACCACTGAAGGCTGCACCAAGAGACGTAGCCGAGGAGTATTGGGTGAACTCCTTATTAAATTTGTTGTGATTATATGTTTGCCTATTATGTTTTCTTTAACTGCTTCATTGCGTGTGTATTTTGCAATCTTATCGATCCGTTGCATAAAATATCATAGGCACATCCATGCACATGTGTTTGTAATACCTTATTAATTGTCTTAGATCAATTTCAGATCAAGTGGGACTTTTTGGAAGCTTTTCTTGGTTTCTCCGGTTTAATTTATTTAAAATCCCGCAGGAATTTATTAAAATCACAAGGTTGGTGGGTAACCCTTACACAATCGAAGTACCCTAGGGGTTTTTAAGCATGCCTAATCCATATATACGCTCAGAAAACTAGTTTAATTAACACAAATCATGATTTCACCTCAAATTTCTTTGCCGAATTGGAATTTATTAAAATCACAAGTTTGATGGGTAACCCTTGCACAATCAAGTGCCCTAGGGTTTTTTCAAGATGCCTAATACATATATACACTCAAAGACCCACTTTAATTAACACAAATCATGATTTCACCTCAAATTTCTCTGCCTAATTTCGTCACCCAAAAGTCCAAAAAGTTGCACTAAGGGTAGGTACCTAAATTTGTCCAAAACGTTGAACGAAAGACAAGTCCCTAAATTTAGAGAAACATCTCATTTATTTGAATATTGAATTTAAAACCATGGGTACACTAAACCAAGTTCTCAAAACCACTACCATATGACTCTATCAATTTTGAATTTTTCCCAAGTCATATTAAAAATTTATTTGTGATATTTTATTTATATATTTTAATTCTAAATTAAATAATTACAAGCCCAAAATCTATGGTAAAAATTAAAGCTCTTGACATATTAGAAAGTAAGATGAATTTAGCCTCTTTTAATTATTAATAATTAAAATTATTATTATTGATGTAATTTCATCTACTCAAAATGTTTTAATATATTTTTATTTTTATTTTTATATTATATCATCTAATATTTTGACTAGATTAGATTACATAAAAATAAAATAAACATAAAATTGAGGGAAATATTATAGTTATATTGCAGGTAGTATATATGCATTAGTACAGAGCAAAGAGATTACACACAACATCAATCACACTCATTGTTTATTGATCACATAAAGTAGTTACATATATAAGAATTAGATCAGAATTAGATCACCTACTTCTATATGATAAGATCCGAAGAAGGTGGATCTATGACTCATAGACAACTCATACACATAGGGAAATAGCTAATCACACCTAGAGACTCATAATTACAACTCAAAACAACACATGGAAGCATTACTTCCAACACCCTCCCTTAATGCTTACATGGAAAATATTGAAAACACATATTAAAAAAACAAGAATAATCTTTGTGTGACTCTTCTTCATCAACACTCACGTCGACTTTGGAATCTCACAAAGAACTCTCTTTCACCACCACATCTTCAAGCTGTCACTTGAACTCCATTTAAAACATAACCGCCTCAAACCATTATTGATGAACTTTGCATGATCAACAATATTGACACTTGAACTTGTCGGGGCTTCCGCGATAAGAGCCATCAAGTAATGAACCATCCTATGAACCAACCACCATATGTTGGATATTTCACTTTCGGCTATCTGTTAGTTGCTAGGATGGAGGTCTCAATACTATATGTGTTAAAAATTTGATCAATCAACTTGAACTTAATAGCACACCAGAATTGATGTTTCAGACACCAGGGCTTCGAGTTTAAGAACCACCAACCCTTTTTATAACCAATAAAAACAAAAAGCCCAACCGCCAGAATGTATAGAGACAAAATCAATAACTGCTCTTTATTGATCTCTGCAAATTAGATCAAATATCATAATAACAACTTTGCATATTGGTATTTTCCATCAGATCTATTGCATTTAGATCTCGATCTCTCGATAACCAATAACACAATGTTTTATTAGTTCAGATATAGCAAGAAAAATGCCAACATTCCACCTATATCCCACAATTGTACGTATTACACCATCTTATAATCTCAAGAACCACCATTTAAAATATGTAGTCATTTCTCTCAATTGTAGATCCACACTAGATCAAACCAAATCTATGTTGATCCAACTTCTTCATAAGTAGATCTCCTCTTATTTTACAAATATTTGTCCACAATGGAACTTCACAAAATAGCAACAACATTGGATCTTCGTAATTCTCCTTTGCATACAATTATCCACAGTCCACACACAAATCAATTATTCATACAAACTATAGATCAAACACTCTATTAAACTAATCTATGTACAAAGGAGTATCATGGCTAAAATTGCATGAACTCAACCCATCTTGTGAGAGAGTCAGGGTTGAACCAGATACCATGTTAAAAAATAGAGAGAGCAAAGATATTATGCACAACACAAATCACACTTATTGTTTATTGATCACACAAAGAAGTTACATATATAAGAATTAGATCGTCGACTTCTAGATGATAATATCCAGAGAAGACTGATCTATGACTCATAGGCAACTCATGTAGGTTTTAACCCTATACATAAATTACTTGCATACGAATTCTAAATCACAGGAAAAATAAAAATGCAAGAGCATAACACATAAAACACATATACACAGAGATTTCCCGCTGGATCCCAAAACTGGGACTACGAGCTTGATTTTTCATTATGTTACTTTCAATGTTACAATACATATTTATACATGCCGAAGCATCCAATACCATGGAACAAAAAACCATCACTTCCAAAACCATGGACTGAAAACCATCGCGTCCAAAAAACATGTGCGAAAGTCATGCACAAAACCATAGGTGGGTCTGCCCAACCTAACATAGGGTCCAAAACCAAAATTTTCCGGGGCACTGCCCCGGACCTTATAAAGTGGGATTACGGGTGCCCCTCAAACCCCCTTTT
>APFE030091555.1:0-27488 GCA_000404065.3 Pinus taeda
TCCTCACGATCCTCGTGAACAGACACCTGCACATGCAAAGAACAAGACAAATACAAGCATAAAATCCAAGAAATGCAACTATGTATCAGTCAGAAAGGATACAAATAAAACATCATTATAAATACAATAAGAGTGGAACCATAATGATAGTCGTCTATTATTATTGATAAACAAAGAAAGATACAACCAAGTTCTGACGTCAAATCCTCCTTTGGCTGGGTGATCAACAACACATGCCTTGTAAATCTTGTAGGGGATGGGGAACAAGCCTCTCTCTCCTTGGTTACTTGGACATGGATCTCCTCCTTAAATATATAGCCTTATGGGGGTGAACAAGGCCTCTTGTAGCATGAGCTTAGTAATTCTCAGACTTTGGGACTTAGAATTTGGGGCTTGAAGATTAGAATTACTAACTAGCTTGTCAAAGGAAAATAGACAAGCTTATATAGAGAGGAGAAGGAGATAAGATCATCCACAAGATTCATGGGATTGTCCTTATCATTAGGAAGCTTCCATGAGAGGTGGAGAACTACTTCCCTCCTTTGGAGATTCGAAGCCCAACTGAACTAACTCAAACTGGAATCAGTTCATGAATATGTTAGGAAGAATCTTCGCAAGTTGGTTGGTTAAAAACTTTACCCAACTGGGTTGGCGCTAGTGTGACTCTGAAACAGAGCGCCAGCTGGCGCGCCCTCTTTGGAGGATTTCCCCCATTGGTGTGAGTGATACACTTAGAAGCAGCACCAATGGAAAAAGGGCTATGTTTATGGGTATTTTGCAGAAGGTGTCTTCAGGGCATATGAAGTACATACTCAAGGGGACACAATGTAGGTGTTTTCAGGTTATGTCACTTATCACATGTCCCGGAATAGGTCCTCCAATGTGCGGGAGAAGGGGTAACAGAGACGGTGACAAAATAATGTGTAACAGACAGGACCCGTCAGCAAGAAGTCAATGGAGACCTTCTCAAACTGGCACGAGTAAAGGACCAATAATTGATGCGATGATAGACATAGTACTGACAACCAGGGATGGCCAACTAAAAAATGAGTCAAGAGACACCGCATAGAGGCCGACTCAGGCTAACTTCCCTTGAACAAAAGCACGACTCAATGTGACTATGCGACATCATATGATGACTCTGTATAAGCTCGTTGCGCAGGAGGCACAAACGAACCCTCCATATGATTGGAAGAGATAACCAATCGGGGGAGAATTGACTCAATAACAAGGTTAAGGCGTACCTAAGTCAAACTAAATCCTGCCCACATGGAGGAGACTTTGTTTTGAGTGCTTTGTTCAAGGGCGACATGACTGACTCTAGTTGCCAACAATAAATGGAAATACTATCCCGTTCCCACTCTTTTCGGAATATTTAATTTTTTTGTCTTTTTCTGTTAAGCTTGAAAAAGAATAAAAGAGTGCTATGGTATAGTGGAAAGAACAAGTGTCCGTGAAACAGATGATCTAGTTCCTGGGGATGGAACATTCCTATGCTCAGTGCAAGGAGGTGAAAACTGATCAGTGACACTAAAAGGTATGTTCCTTCCATGGGTCAAGGTGTGTCAAGTTGTAGAAGTCAAACGTATGCAAGGTTGATTTTGCAGTCGTCATGGTCAAAAGTTGGCTTAAACATGATTCCAAGTCAAGCCGGCTCTAGGCAAAAAGGTGCAAGTGGTCAACATGCAATGCAGTAGTACAACTCAACATAAAGGAGCCTTTAGGGTATAAGGCCAGAACCAAGTGAAGAAGCTAAGAGGAATGAGTCTTCAACACATAAGTCATGGCGGGACTATAGAGGACTCCCGAGCCTACTCAGATTGGAGTAGCATGGGCAACAAATGTCAGTGAGGTGCTAAATACGATGCCCATGTAAAGGATGGCTCTACCATCGTGTCATGATTTCAAAAATCGGCGAGTGAAGATGGCTTACTAACCATAACACGATGGGTTCAACCCTATGGCAGATGTATCGGCGAATGAAGGCTAGTATGCA
Organism: Pinus taeda; assembly: GCA_000404065.3. NCBI lineage: Eukaryota > Viridiplantae > Streptophyta > Pinopsida > Pinales > Pinaceae > Pinus > Pinus taeda. The sequence continues at coordinate 1,997 of APFE030091555.1, forward strand.
TAATGCAACGGAAAAATGGTGTCGCTAACCTATATGCCAGTGAGAAAATGATACCTGCCATGACGGGTCAGCAGTCATGGAACTGTCTCAAAATTGTCGCAAAAACATCCAAAATTTCCTGAAAAACAAACCATTCTCGACATTCCAAGCTCCCAAGTTAAAAGTCACATGAGGCCAAAGAAAATAAAATTTTGAAAAAAAATTTCATTGTCAAAACTTATAAAAGGGATTTTGGACTCACCATTTTTACCATTTGAGTTGGAGAGCAAAGATTTGGAGCAAAAGGAGAAAACTTCCTGTATACCAAATTCGACTGTTCAAATTCTTCAAAAACCTCCAGGTAACTCTTATACTTAGCTTGCAATTAATTGTGACTAGTTTTAAGATTTTTAATTGATGTTTCACCATTGAACTTTTGTCCAAAATTTCACCGCGATGTATACGCGGGTTGGTAATATGAAACCTGCGTACACGCAGGCCCTATACGCGACTATGTGCATAGTAACCCGCATATACGCTGTGAACCAATTTTAAACAAAAACTAACGGTTCGAAATATTTTTTTTCTCAGAATGCCGGTCACTTGGCGTGAAAGAGAGCACGCGGCAATGGATAATGAAGTCATGAATTATCCTCAAGCTTTGGATGCCTTACGGGGATGCAGTTTGCTTAAATTCTTCAAACTGCCAAACATGAAAGCCAATGTAAGACTGCTTGAGATGCTCTTTGATTATTGGGACGTCGAGGAGGAAGCCTTCATGATTGACCAAATGCCACTCAAGGTAGAAGTGGAGATTATCTATTTTCTCACGGGCCTTTCCCGAAGGGGAGAGATAGTACATTCCTGGGGCAGGACGTGGAGCAGTCTCACCATAGAGGACTACGTACAGATATATTGCCCGACACATCCCAAGAAGGTTGGGAGCCATATTTCTATCACACATGTGGCGAGTTTATCTTTGAGGATAATCCTATTCACCATAGCTCGAGTGAACAGATTGTCCTCTCTGCATCAGGCATCATGGCTAACCATGAGCGTGGCAGTTGACTGTCTCACTACTGTGTTCGATTGTTGTACTCCTCTTCTGGCCAACATGAAGAGCCAGCTCACTTCTATCAATAGGGGATAGACCAAGAACTTTGGGTACGGACTATCTTGTGTACTTTATTTTTCGAGAGGGTTCCCGCACTCCGCCCCAGGGTAGCAGTTTCCATCAGCACCCCACGCGATCCATGCATGGGCCTGATCTGATGAAATGTCTGGGGGGTGGGGAGGTCCCAAGGACTGCTTTCGATGATGACTTCTTCGCCTCATGGGATTAGCAGATCATCGCCGTGGATGACTACCCCTATGCTGGGCTAGATTTCTGAGGAGATCCTGACCTAGCATTACCGCCGAATGCAGCATGGGGTGAGATTGGTAAGAATTTTTTGATTTTATGATTTTTTGGATTTTCCAAATATAATTATGCATTTTGAAAAATATTTTTGATGGGATTCAAATTAATAATATAATGATCATGTTCCAGATATTGGGCCAATACGACCAGATGGGTTCCCGCAGCATGGACGGTGTGGCCAAGGAGCCGAAGAGGCAGTTGCTGAGACAGAACGAACTCTAAACAATGTCCAGCGGCACTTCACGAGACTGAGCTGCCGAGTACCGATGGTTGTGATAGAGGATCTTCTTGAGGATATGCAGCGTCATGTGGTTGGCATGCCATGTGACTAGGTTCACAATTTTCGGTGTGTGGCCAATGCGATAGTTACCTACTTGGCCGCTCATCCTGAGCTGGGGCATTAGATATGTCGGACATGATTATGGGCATTTGAGTCCCGATTTTGTATATTTTTGGACAACATATGTACACTCGAGATGCTTTATGATGATATATATATATACATTTTGACTTTTTGAAGCTTGATTTTATTGTGATGAATGATTGATGTGCCAGCCTAATGCTTGATTAGCGATAGAATTAGCTAACCAATTATGAGATCTTGGAATGTGAAAATAATTAATATAAACAAATGATCTTTTCAACAACCTCACCCTTAAATACTGGCGATATAAATATGGATCCCTAACCCGATAAATGTTGTTTAATTGTGACATTATCAATTGAGAATCCAGATAAACTACCAAAGAGTCGATCTCGTGAGAGATTGCCTTGGATAGTAAATTAATAACGGCAGTATACTCAGCCATATTATTTGAAGCGAGACCAATGCATACGCCTCTTGATACGATCAATTAACCAGTTGGATAATAGAGTACCCAAGTTGCAGAAGTGAGATTCCGAGTGTGCTGACTAGCACCATCGGCGAACCCAAAATAGACCAAATCATCCATCAACACCTGCCACAGCAGACCAAAAAGTGTTGATATAAAAAAACTCTCGATGATATATGTACAAATATACATAATATAAAAAGAAGCCATTTCCTAACTCCTACTTAAGCCATTCCCTCAAAATCGATTAATTCATACGACCCTTTTTCTAAAACTCATTTAATAATGAAAGGACCGTACCACATAGGCTTAAACTTGCCTGCCCCCAAGGTGTCTTTATCTTGGTCATAGACCAAGACAAGGTCACCTTCAGAAAAGACTCGAATGATGGACAGATTTATGATACTGTGTTTTAACCCTTTTCTTATGAGCCTCATTCATCGTGGCGGCATCTCGACGTTGCTCATTGAGATGTTCCAAGTGAAGGAGGCGCTCTTCGAGACTCGAAGTCTCTGGAAGGAGCTCTATAACTAACTTCAGAGATGGAATTTCACATTCAATTGGAAAGATAGATTCCATCCCATAAACCAACTGAAAATGTGTAAAACCAGTAGGAGTCTTCACGGAGGTTCGGTGTGCCCACAGAGCCGAATACAACATAACGTTCCAATTAGACCGATTTTTGTCGATTGTCCGTTGGATTATTGTATTAAGACTTTTATTGACTGCCTCGACCTGTCCATTGGCCTGAGGATAATAAGGAGACCAATGCTCTTGTCGGAAACCTAATTTGAGAGCCAATTCAGACATTAGTTGATTCTGGAAATGGCTGCCATGATCAGTGACAATCTCTCTCGGGATACCGAATCTTGAGATAATGTGATTGAAAAGAAACAATGTTGCCGTGTCACTATTATTTTTATAAGTTGGCATGGCCTCAGCCCACTTCGTAAAGTAGTCGACAGCCATGATAATGTACCTGTGATTCGCCACTGAAGGAGGATTACAAGTTCTAAAATCAATACCCCACTTAGTAAAAGGACCGACGGTGATAACGGGAAAAAGAGAAGCTGGATGAGCATGCATCTTGTGAGAAAAGATTTGATAGGGGTGACAAAATTTGACTTCTTCCACATAGTCTTTAAAGAGTGAAGGCCAAAAATAGCCAGCACGTAAGATGTGTTGGCCTGTAGCAAGCCCCGATAGATGACCACCACAAGCTCCACTGTGGCAATCATTTAGCACTGAATCTACTTCCTCTAAGGTTAAATAGCGATGAAGGATTTAATCAACCCCTCAACGGTATAAGGCATCACCAATGATAACATAGTTTTTAGCCAGGTGACGTAATTTACGACGTTCATCCTTGGAGAAAGTAGAGGGAAGCTTCGAAGTCTAGAGATAGACAATGATATCTCCATACCAAGGGTTGAGTGAAGAGATGATGAATAAATGTTCGTCAGGAAAACTTTCCTCATAAACAGTATCCTCTCCACAAGGTAGCTCAGAAATTAGCTCAGTGAAAACTATGGATTTCTTAGACTTGGCAGACAAGAACTCGAGATCAAATTCTTGCAAGATGACTATCCATCTATTATATTTGCCCCCAATCACTTGCCTACTCAGGACAAATTGAAATGTATTGACCGTCGCTAAGACAAAAGTTTTGCGTAGCAGGATATAATGACGGAGCCGCTGGACAGCATGGACAGTTGCCAAGGCCAGTTTTTCAACCAGAGATTAGCAAAGTTTAGGACCTATTAAGCCTCGGCTCAAATAATAAATCACATGCTCGGTGAGAGCATCATCCTCCTGAACTAGAACCATACCAATGGTTGATTCTGTTACAACGAGATATAAAAGGAAGTCTCTCCCATAATCTGGTGGACTCAAAAGCGGGGTAGAGACTAGTGCTTTTTTCAAAGCATCAAACGATCGTTGCACAAAGTCCTCCCATACAAATGGAACTCCTTTCCATAGAAAACGCATGAACCCTTTAGTGATCTCAGCATAGTTTGCTATAAACCGCCTTAAGAAATTAGCCTTCCCTTGATGACTCTGAAGTTTTCGAATTGAGGATGGGGGAGGCAACTGAACTATTGCCTTAATCTTGAAGGGATCAACCTGAATCCCTTCATTTGACACAATGAACCCTAACAACCGCCCGAACGTAACCGCGAAAATGCACTTGTTGGGATTCAACCGGATTTTATAAAAATGACATCGCTCAAAAACCATTCGAAGGTGGCTAGGGTGATTAGTTCTCTTTCGAGAATGAGCAGCGAGATCATCCATGTATGCTTCGATGACATGCTTGATGTCATGGAAAGCATATGACATGGCCCGGTGAAAGGTGGCTCCAACATTTTTAAGACCAAAAGGCATCTTTCTATATAAAAAGGTACCCCAGGGACATATAAAGGCTGTCTTATGTTGATCTTCAGGACGAATAGAAATTTGATTATAACCAGAAAAACCATCCACGAAGGAAAAATATCATTACCCACACACTCGTCGATAATCTGATCAATGAATGGCATGGGGTAATTATCTTTCGAACAAGCCTTGTTTAGGTCCCTAAAATCGATGCATACTCGGATTGTTCCTTACTTTTTACCCACAAGGACTGGATTAGAAACCCAATCAGTAAGAGGAACAGGGTATATGAAACCCGCCTTTAGCAGCTTCTCCACTTCCGCTTTGATAGCTACTTCTTTCCTAGGGTTTACCAGTCGAAGCCTTTGACGAATTGGTTTGGCATTTTCATATGTCTTGATCTCATGTTGAACTATAGATGGGTCAATGCCAGGCATTTCTTCATAATACCAAGCAAATACATCCCGAAATTCCTTGAACAGGTCGGTGTAAATTTGAATTTCTTCAGGGGAACACTCAATTCCAATGAAGAGATTCTCGATCGTGTTAGGGTCCCTAAAGATGTTTATAGGTGTTTTTTCTGTAATCACCGACATATTACCTTCGGCACGAACGTGTGCTGGAGCCAAAGGATTTGACACCGTACAAACATCACTAGTACAGAGATCGGAGAATCTAGATTCTACCTCTTGCAATGGAGGAAGAAAGTATTAATGATGGTGTAAATCTTCCCAAGGTCGATCTATACCCATCATTGCTTCGAGAATTTCTTCTTCAAAAGGTAAAACTGAATCTAAGCAGTCCAAAGCAGAGGTAGAATCAAGGCTCCAAGCCGGGGCCACATCGCCATCTAATTCCTCTTCGCAAAAAGGAGTAGAATGGTCGTCTGCAGAGTTGGAGATAGACTGATATCTAAGCTCAGCTGCAGATATAGGAAATGCCATTCCATTCCCTTGTCCTTCAACTAATTTGGTCATAGGTGAAGGCAAGGTCTAAGGGTCTGAAAAATAACAAGTTCGGAAGAACTCTCTTCGAGGAGACTCCTTAGATGATGAAATGGCATTGATTTTAGCGATAGGAGAGGGAAACTCAAAAGTACCCATCAACGAGGAATACATCCCTACTCCTAAATTGTCACTAGGCGGACAAGGGTTATCCACTAAAGGAACAGTAGAGTCAGAGCTTGGTTGAGGATCAACTGGACAATAATCCAATTGATCAACCTTCACGATTTTCCCCTCATGAGGAAAGAAAATGACACAAAACAGAGTCGAAACAACAACGTCCATTTCGTATACCCAGTTCCCTCCTAAGAGGAGATTATAGTATAGGTTAGTATCTACGACTTCTACTTCAATATTAACGACCTTCCCCCCAACACATATAGGAAAGGCCAGGATAATCCGATGCAGCTTGTGAGAATGACCATCAAATGCAGTCAAGATGGTAGGTGAAGGAATAGCCGAAGGCAATCCAATAGCCTTCCAGCATGACATTGACATGACGCACGTGGAAGCCCCTTCATCAATAACGGTACGAAAAATGTTAATTTTTCGGTATGTAGACTTTATTTGAAAATCCATATGATGAGGGAGTCGCTTTTTGACATTAACATGTCGAAAGTGAGCACTAAAGAGTTAGTTGGATCGATTGCTCCAATCACGGAAACTAAAGCACTTCTCTGAGCCGGACATGACTGGAGAACCTCTAAAGCGGACATGGCGCACAGACTATGAGCCAGATCCTCAATAATGGAGTAATTCTGGGCGACCCTAGCATTAGGATTAATAGTCGCACATTTAGCAGAACATTTCAGTATCCATGGTATAGTCTCAACAGGGGCTAGCTAAATATGAAGGTCGGTATTTCCAAGAACAGTCTTGTCCTTGGAAGTTTTGGATTCACCATAATCACGTGACCGAGTAGCCACATGGACGTTAGAACCCATCATGAAAACATTCGATGATTTTTCCCCTTCCTCGTTGCCCCCTGCGGAGGTTCCAGGGTTTGGACTTGCGCCAGCAAGAAGTTGCTGCCCTTGGGGAAAAGGGTTGGTTAACACAGCTTGGGAACTAGAAGTCCCTTGCTTCCCTAACAAGCGCTGAGCGTCTTCAATCTTGGGGCAAAGATGAGTTAAATGGTCTCCATTGCACAACTTGCATGGAAACTTGACTTTCTTTTTAGACTCATTTCTACCACCACCAGCATTATTGTCGGATTTATTTGCATCACGCTTCCCATCGTGGTTCTTTTTCTTACCTCGTCCTTTCTTTTTCGCATTGGAGTTTTGATTTCCTTTGGGGTTATCAGATTGGACGACATTAATCAAGGAGGTTTGGGAAGCCAAATGGTTAGACGATGTGACTTGGTTGTTAGAAGCAGTTTGTAAAGACAACTATTGCAATTCGTTCAACAAGTTCACCGCATTCATGTCTACCGACCCAACAATACCATCCGCATGGGGACCTGGCTTTGACTTAGCTACGTCAACCTTAGACCCAAGAGCATCTGGCAAGTATTTTTGTAGGATCCCAGACTGAGAGTAGATCACATCTAATTGTTGGGCCTTAAAAATGGCTTTCTCCTCATAATAGACTCCCGACATGGAGACATCCTTGGAGATCTCAGGTATTAAAGATTTCAAAAACCATTTGAGACAGTACTCCTAAGGGATATCGGCTTTAATGAGCTTCTTTCTCCATCTCAATTCCTGAATATGGTCAGAAATGTGAGTTGCCTTATCCTGACGAAAAGTGGCCAGTAGTTCGGTTCCGGCATCATACCAGACAGGTAATTGAAAATGATTTAAGAAAATATTGGCTAAGTCAACGAAAGATGTAAAGCTGCCCCTAGGCAACTCTATATACCATTTGGCCGCATTACCAGTCAAGGTGCGTTGAAAGAGTCTCAACCTAATCGAGTCGTCGATAAGGGAGTCAGATGAGCACCACAAATGGAATGTTGTTACATGGTCGCCTGGGTCCTCACCACTCTTCCCTTCGAATTCTGGAATGTCCGAAGGGAGTTTGGTTGGGACCGGAGGCCAGGCCGGATTGTACTTGATTGGATCATTTGTTAACTTAGTGAGATCTGGCAAGTTCAATGTTGCCAGAAATGGAAGCCTAGGAGGACCTTGGGGATTCCACCCAGACTGGGAAGAACTCCCAAAGTTCTGAAAAGATTGACCTGGATTTTTGAAGGCACCAGGCTGCCCGAAGTAACCAGTAGAACCGGCTGAACCAAAAGGCAAGCCTTGTGATCCAGCAAAATTCGGAGTTTGACCAACTCTGGTCGCATATCCACCATAACCAGCAAAGTTTCCTCCTAAACGATTATAAGGAGTTGATAACCCCTGATACAGATTCCAAGCCGAAGGTAAGGGAGGAATACTTTGAAATGAACTAACTGTGGTGCACGTCTTATTCCCATATTGGCCGAACAATGGATTCCCAGTTCCTGCGCAACTAACCCCGGGGTTAGTCCAACCTTGGAAAGGATTGTTGCTTTGTCCTATAGAAGAAAAAGGCATGGATCCTATCGTCGGGTTGGAATGTGGTATATGACCACTTTCGAAAGGAAAACCCTAGAATGAAGTTGATCCACTCATCATGGATGTGGCGGCACCAAACGGAACTGAAGGAATACCCTGTGAATGGGCACCAAATGGGAAGAATCCAGAACCAAAAGCATTGGTTTGGGAATTTCCACTCGTGGAAGGAGTGGAGGTAGACCCAACTAAAGACGTGCTAGCAAAAGACCCGAATAAAGAAGTAGAGCGGATGGAAATAGCTCCTCCCCCTTGTACAGATATTGGAGTCTGCACAGTCGTAGCACTTGTAGAAGCCATGCTTCCAGTAGTGGTCATGGATGGTAAGCGTGTAGCGTAACCTAGACTTGACGGTCTATGTGTCAGAGTCCCAACGTATTGTAATACGTCTAGATGACTAGATGGTAAGGGAGAATTCGGAACCGCTAACGACTCTAAGAGTTCCTCTACCTCTATGTTATTCTCCACTTGTAAACAAACTCGAGAAAGAACTGGATTGTTCATCTCTTATTCCGCTGAAGTGCTAGGCCTTGCTTGAATACTAATGCCCCCGAGAGGAGGATCAATCCCTGATGCGTCAACTGCCGTGGGACGAAACCCAACAATAGAATTACCTCTGCGCCTTCTAGGAGAAGGCCCTAAACTTGGTGGTCAAAGACCACGAAGTCTTCGAGATCGTCTAGGAGATTGGTCAGCCACTTTGAATTTCTTGTTAAGATCTAATTAAAGACTCAAAAAATTGAAAGCTAGGCCAACTAAGAGCACAGAGCACACACTATAAAGTCTCTAAAGATAACAGCCAATCAAACAACTTCCAAGTATTTCCGCTCCGGGTGATTAGGACCAGACACCAAAATACGAGAAAGTGAATTAAGAGGCCTTCCGAAGATAGTCTGGGATGATGAGGGCCCATGCCTATCAGCGAAGGTAACAGAGGAAGTTACACTGACCTCCTAACAACAGCCTGCACCAGTGCAAGCCCCCAAGCTTTGCAAGGGTGCCCTCTAGTAGTACTGTCGAGAGTGATGCAACGTCGACCTCAGGTGCCACGGGATTCCCCTCCGCAGCCACCTATGTAGATCCCTAGGAGTAGCAACTATGGATACCAACTCGTCCCAGAAGCCAGGCGGGAAAGTCGTGAGGTAAGTTCAGACAAGTAGGAGATGGGGTATCTCTCTTCCCTGTCTTCACAGAACCTCGTGCTTAACTCCCAAATGCAGAGCTTTCCTGGTCTTCCTAACGCTATTGGATTTTCACTCGTTATTCAGACTCACGTTTAAATGGCCTTGGAGAGTTAACTCTCCACTCGCTTAATCCAAGGCCCTAAAATCCTAAAATTTGTTGGTGTATATAACTTAAAAGAAAAAAATTTAGTGAATTTTAGTTAGCACTTGATTTTAAAATAGGTTGTTCTTTAAGTCACGGGATAACGGAAGTGAAACTAGTGGTGTTTTTGACGCAAAAGAAATTAATAAAAACCTAACTATATGCACATGCACTTGTCTTTATTTTTTGATGAAGAGCAATTTCTACAGGGTTCAAAGGAACTTCTAATAAAACAAATTTTTCTTTTCTTTTCGATAATTCATGCTTCACACTCACAAAACTTAACAAAGCTATGTGTGCCTAAAAAGATATGGAAATCTATCCTAATGCAATAAATATATGTTGATGCAAGATTCAAAGCAACTCTAAAAACAAGAAATGAAAGTTTCTTGCTTATCAACTTTTGTTTTGCCACTTAAAATGTCTAGATGGAATATGAGATGCTACCATTCATTTCGTCTAAGCACTAAAAACAAATTTCAAGACAAACATAAAGCACTTTCATTCACTAAAAGGAAACCGAATGAAAACCAAGTTCAAGAAAGCAAAACGAAGTTTTTCAAAAAGTTTTCTTCAAAGAAACAACAAAAGAGTCTTTTCAAAAATGCTCTCAACAAAACTGAAACTTTGTAATTGAAAAATAGGCAACAAACACTTTTACAACTTGACACCACACAATGGATGAAAACTCAACAAACATAAATGTGTTTAAATATGCTCTTTAACAATCAAAATCACCAATGAAAGCTTTGGCAACAAAGACCAAAAAATATTAAAGAGACAAATTTCAAGAAAGTATCAATCAACAACTTTCATGAAACAAAGAATTGGATGGTCACAAAAAGCGGTTTTGTCAAGCAAACAAAAAGTCACCAAAAGCAAGATTCAACACAAAGATTGAGACCAATGTTTCTGCCTTGATGAATCAGGGCAACCAAGATTCCAACTAGAAATCTCGCGTGCTTTAGCAAAAAATGATGACGCTTGCAACAACAAAAACAAGTCCAATACCCCTTACAATCAGAGAGAAATTGGAGCAAGATGCTTGCTGTAAAACAAACAATTGATACTAGAAAATGATTGTTTCAAACTGAATCAAACCACCAGATAGACTTTCAAAGACACAAAGATTTATAAATCTTGAAAATTGCAAGATATACGCAATTGTACTTATGTATAGATTGCGTGTATATGCGACTGATCCTGAGGAAACCTACGTATACGCGGGTTGACTTCAGGAAACAAGCGTATATACGCTTCTGTAACTAAGAAAAATAGCGTATATGAAAGATTTCAAGAAAAATAAAAAGAAAACTGAAGAAACTGGCAAAAACTTAGAATTCAAGATCAGACCAGATAGTAATAGCAAGAAAACAGGCAACTGAGCCCTGATTGGCTTGAAAAACACCCAAAGTAGGAACAACAAAAGTGTTGTCCCCAGTGGAGTCGCCAATTCTGTTGAGGGAAATGTTCCCCTAGGGATTTTGGGTGGAAACCCTAGCAGACTGAAAGTTGTCTATTAAGAGAAACACACATTCACACAACCATTATGCTATTATAAGAAAATTCTATAGTAAGAGGGGCGTACCTTTGGTCCTACGTTTGAGAAGGTCCTTTAGGGTCCAAACCCTTCTTCAAGTCCCTTTCGCTCCTTTGTCCTGCAAAAAAACCAATTCCAAAGAACACAGCAGTATATGGACAAAGACTTATAAAGAAATCGTCTTCATGTTATAAAGGAAGGTAGTTAGTTATGAACTTTAAACAACCATTCACATATGAATTCCAACATGAATATCATAAAAATAAAGAGGATTTATATCAGGAACCAAGACGTGTTTCTTTATTATAGACAAATAGAATGCAAAAAAGGAATATTTTCACCTAAGTAACCTTTCGCAGGCTCCAAGCAAAGCTTCATTCCGGATCCGTCCAACCTCAAGCCTTTAGCATATCTCCTTCCATGACTCACTCCATGATGTCATAAATGGTGGATGAACATCAACACACAAGGAAACAAGGGTTTCCTGTACAAATGGGGGAAGTGCAAAAAGCACAAGGATCTTCAGACCTGGTCAGGGGAAAAATCTCAGTATAATAACCTTTCTCTCTTTTCTCTCCTCTCTCCTCCTTTAGGCCTTCCCTTTGATGTCTTTTTATACCTCTCCCAAAGTAGTTTTTTAGTTGGGAGTTGGTTGGGAACAGTTGGGCCACAGGCATTAATAGGTGATCAGCAGGTAAAACCCGCAATCTCCACCTGAAATTAAGGAGTTTTATATTTTTTTAAGTGTTTTAATACATATATGCAGGTTGGGTATATGCCTACCTGCATATACACGCGTTTAACTCAGGGCAATGTGGCGTATAAGGGATAAAACACTGTTTTTTAAATTTTGGACTAGGTTTGGAAGGAGGGGTTGCGCTAGGCCATGAGTGCAGCATCACAAACCGTAAGAGTGAGATTTGGAGCTATAGCAACATGTTGCAAATGAGATGAGGACTACTTCATGGACCTGAGCATGGCTTACACTTATATGGATGGATTCTTCATCGAGTTGATGATGTCATGGGACATTGAGAGAAATGACCGATGGTCGCATGAGGATGTTCACTCTCATGATTTGAGCGTGATGGTTGGATTAGCTACCCAAATAGTTCAGACATGGGGGCATGCAGTGAACAGAGATGTGTTAGCGTTGTGTTGGAGTATCATGGCAGCAGTTCACATGAGGACGACACATGATGAGGTCGACACGATATGTTGCAGTGGGCATGTAGCTTGAGATGGAGGGGCCAACCTTCCACAATGGAGAGCAGCTGGTGGAGATTGTGACAGGGTGGTCGATGATCATGGATTGAGATGATTTCCGATATATGACATACCAATGGATCTATACCTTGGTATGGTGATCTTGGTGACAGATGGTTGCCGAGGTGAGACATGGTGGAGATGGTAGTTCTACATATGTTGCAGGGATGGTTGCAGTATGTGGAGCTGACACCATGGATGATCTTGGTGGATAGTTACCAGGATGGTATGTTGTCGAGGACAACAACTATTTCAAGTGGAGGAGGATGTAACGTCCTGAGCTCCTACACGATGTGCGACGCGGTTGGGCATTGGGCGACCCGGGTGCGTGCACGGGTGAGCTATGGTTATGCGACAGTTTGCGAAGATATGCGACGAACTTATGCAACGTTCCTTGGATGATATGCATATATATGAGGAGGGAGAGTTGGAGTTTATACACATACTTGGAGCGTGGAACTAATGTTGGAGGCCGACATATGGTTGGACATTCTAAGGGGTGTGCGAACGATGGTTGGGTGGTCGACTATTCAAGCCCCACCCACACATGCAATGTGTATATATTGCTGCACATTGGGAGGCATTTGTCACCAACGCATTCGATCATACATCTTTGCACAAGGAAGGAAGAGCATAGATCTAAGTGTGCAGAATCAAGGAGGTGAGGGTACCGATCTCCTGCGCCCATTCTTGGGCTAGTCGCACGAAGGAAGAAGCATTGAACTTGGTGTTGGGCGAAGGTGCGGGCGAAGGTGCGCCCGATGGTCGGGTGAGGCGTGCACGGTGAACGTGTGGTGCCCGATTTGTGCGATGACTTGGCGTGGGTGTCTTGGGGACTCGGGTGAGCGCACGCCCATCGTGTAGGTGTGCACGGAGACTTGTTGGTGTGTTGAGTTTGTTGACGGAGGTGTGTCTTGGTTGGGGGTGCTCGTGTGTGGCGACTTGGAGGTGCGCCCGAGTTGGGAAAATGACACGATGATGTGACGAGGTGAACGAAGGATTGGTTAGTCATGCGGCGACTGTGCAGAGGTGCCGATGAGCTGGGCAACCGAGTTTGCTGAAGTTGTGAAAAATTGGCTAAGTGTAAATTTGGGGTTTCCCAAGATTTAACTTGTGCATTGTAAAAATGAAAGATTGTATAATATATTGATATCGGACAGACTCATATTGCAGGGAGTTGCCCCTCCCTTTATACTGTTGTGCATTTCTCTCATATAATGCTGTTGATAATGAATGTGTATGGGTGTTTATTAGTATAAAGGCACATTAATAATACTTGGTAATGAAAATAAAACTAAGTATGGGTTGTTAAGGTGTAGTCTACAATCGTAAGTATTGGTGAAAAGAAAACGGTTGGTAGTGCCACACCTCGCCTAGTACGGTTGAAAGACTACCGTAGGCTTGGGGGCGTGACACCGAGGGAGGTGTATTGGAGCAATGATGATCCTATTGGCGCCCAGAGACGTCAAGCCAACGTTGCAGAAACAATATTAGCCCTGGAACTCTTTGCGAAGGCTGCAAGCGAAAGGAACAATTGTCGATTGAAGATTCTGGGGAGACGTTGAAGCTATTCATTGAGCGAAAAATCATTTGTGCCATTGTTGGACAAGTGAAAGTGCAGCCGATTTCTACCAATGATTTGGTTGAGTCATCGATGTGCAAAAGAAGTAGTCATTCGGTGAAAAGGTCCGGTGAAAGAGGACATGTGATGATGAAATCCATCAATCATGCAGAGAGTGTTTCAAAATCACACTGGACTTGGTAGACCACGTTGTAATTATTATGTCTGCCATGGGATGTTTGGGGATAGGGCATAGCTGAGCATCTACGATCCACAACTAACATAGGATCAGATCTGGAGGGATATTTCCATGAACAAGTTCGATTGGGAACACCCTCAACATCTTATTCCCATCAGTTGCACCACCTGCAAGAAGATCAGTGTCATCTGGGATGCTTATGAGGCCACCAAGAATGCTCACAAGGTATGTATTCTCATTGAATGAGATGAGTTCAAGAACCTAGACTATGGTAAGATCTGTGAGAATATGGAGAAACCGCCTTCATATTCGATGGTCATAATGTCTTTGATATTGAGAAGCTCATAAAGATTGGTTTTATTTCGTACGCAGTTGGGAAGCCTCTGGCTTCATGGATCAAGGATCTTCCTGTCGCATGTTCAAGTTGAGAAGTGCAGGGGACGAATCGTGGTGAAACCACATATGTTGTTCGACCAACAAGGGAAGAGTGGTTTTGTAGCCCTAAATCTCGACTTAGCTCAGGCTATGTAACTTGTTAGAGATCATCTAGGAAGAGAGGTTGAGATGGGAAATGCAAGGGCACTAAGATTCAAAAGGCCAAAAACACTCAATCGATTTGTCCTGCATTCACTCCATAATCGGTGAGATGATTTTATTTTTGGAAAAGGTTTTGCTGAATGCCTTTATTTTTTCGGACTGTAGTTTATCCATTTTCTTGAACCGACAGCAAGTTGTTCACAAACGAAAGTTGCCCCTTGTGAAAAGAGAGGTGTGTTGAGGCTACCATTTTTGTAGCTTCCAAGCTTATTTCATCTGGATGAAAATATATCCAAGTGATTTAAAAAATGATTAATTTGAATTGATAACTTTTTATGAATTGTTAATTTGTCATGCCATAGTTATTGAAGTGACATTATTCTGGGCAACTATTGTCATATCTGTGCGTTAGGTAGGCCATTTCAAAAATAGGGGGGTTTATTTATATGAAAAATGAAAATGACATTAGAGAATACATGTTGGAGCAACATAAAAGGATGATGGACAACAAAGTCAAAGTTTGTGTGAGTTTATGGAATAGAATTATTAGCATGTTGTATTATGAGTCACACATTTTATTAGTAAGCAAGTTTAATATATTTTACAGTGGTCTTTATAAAGTATTCACCTCATAGATTTAAGAGTTGGAGTGTGTAATGAAATCCCGATGAGGCATGTTTAACCCCCCATCAAGATCGTGGTAATCTTAAAACCACTTTGTAATTGCAGGTTTGTGGTAAGGCAGAAACCACTATTTAAGTATTGAGGGGCTTTCACAATGCATTATATTAGATATCATTTTTTGGGATTTAACTGTGTTAAGTAAGTCATTCATCTATGACCATTTACATGAGAGGTAGTCATAGCTGCCTAATTTCTCATGATTTTTGAATAGTCCACTTAGCACTCATTGCAGTGGTTGATGCTCACAGGGGTGAAGAAGTGGGATTGAAACTAGTGAAATGAATCACATAGTGTCAATCATCACTTCTGGGGCTTGTACCCAGTAACCAAGACTTCTGAAGAGGTCACCCATCTCAGATTGCCTCTAGCTCAAGCACACTTAACTGTGGAGTTTTCCCCACGATCAAGCCCACTTAGCTTGCTACCCCATTTGTAAAACCTTAGCAAGTATTTTGCCTCATGAACCATTCAAGTAGAGCTCCCTTCACTCTTTTGTATTTAAGTATTGAGGGGATTTCACAATGAATTATGTTAGATATCATTTTTGGGGATATAATTGTGTTAAGTGAGTCATTTATCTATGACCATTTATATGAGAGGTAGTGGTACCTCGCTAATTTGTCATGATTTTTGAATAGTCCACTTAGCACTCATTGCATCGTGTGATACTCACGGAGATGAAGAAGTGGGACTGAAAGTAGTGAAATGAATCACATAGCGTCAATCATCAATTCCAGGGCTTACACCCGGTAACCAGGAGAAAATCATCGAACTTCAAAAATCATAAAAAATTAGCTAGTTACGACTACCTCTCATGTAAATGGTCATAGATGAATGACTTACTTAATATAGTGGAATCCCAAAAATGATATTGGAAACCACTATGTTAGTTTAGGTTTGTGACCAACTAGAAACCGATTTTCTGTGTCGGTTTGTAGTAAGCTAGAAACCGTGTGTTAGAGTGAGGTGGATAGGGCTTCCTGTAGGCATGGTTTAGGGCTAGCCGACAAAACCTTGGCCATGATTCAGGGTGAGCCGAGAAAACCCTTGGCATGGTTGAGCGTGAGCTGAGAAAACCATGGGTATGGTTTAGGGTGAGCCGTGAAAACCCTAGGCATGGTTGAGGGTAAGCCGATTAAAAACAAAGCATGGTTATGGGTAATCTGAGAAAACACATGATGATGATGATGGAGGGGGATTTTTTGGTACATGTACATGTACGCAGTTGATAGAACCATGTATGCGGGGGGCATCCTAGAGGACTAACGGTTGCAATCGTTGGGCATCCATGCAATTCGGTAGATGGTTGTTATTTTATAAGGACATTGACATATTCTTTTGTCATGTTTGACCACAACTAGACTTTGCATATTGAGATTCAGACAATTAGTCATTGATGGGGTGAATTGGAAATTTAATTCCTACTTGTATCAGTTGTGACTCTTTCTATGTAAAGAAGTTTGTTCTTATTCCTTAGGATTTGTTTAGATCTAGATGTTTCCATGTATGGTAGAGATATGCTCTCAATCAAGTGATTGTGTGTCCAAGTTAATTTACCTATCTTAAGACAACACAAGATCTATTTATATATAACATTATTTGACATGAATATAGAATTCAGTGTGCATTATCAAATTTTGTCCAACATATCATAAAATATAAACTATTTAATCATATTTTGTGATGATACCAATACACCTATGTAAGTAGATCCTAACTATATACATTGTTATTCGTAGTTTTTTTTCAATAATGTTTACGGTTTGGGATTTTGTTCTTCATTCTAGTAGGGTCTATTTTGAAATATATTTTTGAATTAAGAAGACGTATGTATGACGACACTAATATATTTAGTTAAATAATAATATATATGATGGCATTACCTTTCTGAAAATGTCAAGCCGTGATCTTGGCTCGCCATATGAAATTTTCCTTGTAAATCTGCCACGTGTCCCACACTTTTCAAGAATGGCGTTGTTTAATTGTAAACATAAAGTGTGGGAGGGAAATAGTGTGAATGGTACAGTGGGCCCTATTTGTTTTGCAATGCCTTTCCACTTCTATGTGCCTAACGGAGAGACCGTTTGCAAACAAAGAGCAGATAGAATTTCTACGAAATCCGTCCTAGCCGATTGGTAGAAAATATTTGTAAATGCATCGAGGAAATTGCCCAAAACCTCTATTAAATACTTCATGTTTAATCAATGCGTAATTATATGGTGAGGGGTAAGATTTGTAACGGTAGGGATCACGGAATTTCCTAGGAATACAGCGAAATGTTTTATGTCAAATCAATGCATCATATTTGAGAGGTGGAAAGAGTCCAAAACTCTATATCAAGGATATTGCCCAGAAATATTTGCTTCACCATTCAAATTAATATTTAAATATATGTGAAACAACTTTATATTATGTGCGGTGAGAGTTCTACAAGGTAGTTAAATCATTGCAAAATAAGAGAATAACTAATAGAATGCAAGACCAATAAAAATAAAATATTTTTGTTTATAATGTTAATATGAGATAGAGATTTTTAATTTATGGTCAAATACCTACTAATTCGGTAGCTCATAACATACTCAATGCATTATCACAGACAGGTGGAGGCTTCTTTACACAGATTGGTCCACAATGTAGCTCCATGTCATGAAGCAAAAACTCCTTAACAATGTTTCTAACATTAACCACATTATTTTTTATCAATTCAATTGCACTCGAATTCTATTACATTGAATTCACCAACTCGAGTTTGTGACGTTTAATCAATTTAGGTTTGTGAAGTGTAAGGAACAATATATTCTAGAAATTACTTTCTAACTTTTTAATCTATGAAAATTTGACAAGAGGAGATGTTGAGTTAAGTGTCGTAAATTTCCTCTATCCTTTTGATCCAATTGAGATAAAATTGATCATGAAATTTAGAGAACTGCTATAAAGTACAGGAGCTTCTATATAAGTGGGTTACAAAAGGTTATGGCCTTATGTTTCAATTAAAAAATCAATTCACAAATAGTTAAATCTGAAAGCTATAATATTAATTGTAAATAGTAATGTGATCACATAAAACTAAACATAGATTATTGCAACCGAATAATGATAAAATGAACTATGATCAAATCTCTTCTACTTTGTGAAGAAATGGAATTAAATCTATAATAAAATGAAATTAAATCATATAAATGAATGACGGAAGCAAGTGTCCTTGTTGAAAGGGGCCCTTCCTAGGTGAGTCTAACATTGCTAAAGTAATTTGAGAGCTCATAAAGTGTCTTAGCTACAACTATGAACTCATCCATGAGTATAAAATCATAAAGGAAAATGAATAAACCATCAAAATGAGCTTTGTATAACAATTATTCATAAAATTAGTCTTAGATCCCTATTACAAACTTGCTTTCGACATTTACAAAAAATGAAATACAACTTCTTAGACTCAAATATCTCCAACAAATTGAAAATTGAATAAATTAAATTGATGGGCTCTAAGATTTATGATCTATTCCTCGATCTAATGGGAAATTTGACTCTCTTATCTTGTGCTATATTTCTTGGATGCAACATGATATTTGGTAAAATTTTCCTCAAGGAATCCAGCAAATGTATAAGATCCATCACTCTATGGGGAAACCGTCCACGTGGAACCTAAATAAGATCATTTTTCAAAAAGCCCATGTTTTTTGTTTTTTGAGATATTTCTTCAATTTGCTCCTAAATAACATTGCAAAATAACTTCTTGGAAACTAATGGAAATCTTTGACCAAAAGCTTGAGCAAGTGCTAGAGTAACACATGCGCAATATAGTTGAGTTTTGAGCAACATAAATCCATAATGGGGTTGCTAATAACAAAACCCATGTTACTAATTTTGTTCTAGAACTATGCTAATATCTCAATCATAGATATGAGCCATAACAAAACTAAACCCAATGATAAAATCAAAGTAGAATCCTAATTAATTCATTCAAAGTAAAGGAAACACGTGATAATTAACTACTTGATCATTAGAGATGCATCATGATGTTTTTGCAAGAAATTGTTGTAAATGAGGTGATCAATGGGTGAAGGAATCATATAAATGGTTAAATGGATGACTGTAAATGGTGGTAAAATAGGGACAAATTAGCGATCAAACATCTCCCCACTTGGAGATTTAACTCCTAATTTTCTTATGCACATTGAATGATATTCCTAAATATAAATTTAATTGTTATGTGAGTTGGTTAATTGTTAATTAATTGAATTTGAGATATTTAGTCCCACTAAAATAGTTCATAGTTTACTATTTTGTTGAGATATTTCCTCAACTAAGTGATTGTGTGGTTAATATATACTTTCAATATTCAACCAACAATTGATACATTTATATATGTGTTTAATGTAATGAAAAGTAGAGGTATTGGTGTGCAATTGGTTTTTTAAATTTGTTTCAAAGCGAGTGGCTCTCTAGGTAACTCCCTTAATAGAGGGCCCACGATTAGGCTAGAGATGTGAGTTACTTGTTACTTGTAGTATGTGATTTTTTGTGACAGATCTATTCAAGCGTCTTTACTGTACATTTTTGCTTAGTTTGTTCCCAAAGCTACAAGATTAGAGAGAGCAAAATTACTGCAAACTATTGTTTGAATGTTTCATCCGGCCTCGAGCAACAACACAGGATGAATGTTACACTGGGGGGATTCGATTGTGGAATCAAGTTAGAAAGTGGTATCATGAGCAACCTATACCTATGCACATTAGATAATCTAGACTATAGTTAAATATTTTGGCCATAATACTTTAGATTAGGATGTCTTCTTCGAAGCGGTGGCCTTGGAAGCATTTACAGAGGAACCCCAAGAAGTATCTCACCTTAGTTGTGTTCATGCACACTAATAAGTGACTAAGTGATGTAGTATATGATTATAAACAAAAA
Organism: Pinus taeda; assembly: GCA_000404065.3. Classification (NCBI taxonomy): domain Eukaryota; kingdom Viridiplantae; phylum Streptophyta; class Pinopsida; order Pinales; family Pinaceae; genus Pinus; species Pinus taeda. Next base: position 22,176 of record APFE030091555.1, read on the forward strand.
ACCCCATGGTGTAGAATTTGTTATCTTGGATTATATGTGCTTATTCGAGAACGTGATAAGATCTCAATGAGAGTGATTTCTCATAGGAAATGAGTCCTCCATTACTCTATTTTCAAAATTGTTGCAAACAATGACTATGGGAAAAAAATTGTCACTATCGAATGGATTTCTATCAATAAATAAATTTAACATCTACGATGTACAAGGGATGGTTTTTCATCAAATGAAGGAGAGAATCATCTCTAGTGTTTTCACTCAGCAAATTACAGGAGAAAGAGAATAGAACTATTTTCCTTCTAAATTGGAAAAAATTCCTTGGAATCATCATGTTTTTAGAGATCGATGAATTGTGTTTCTATGTTAGAGTCCATACAAGTTCAAGCATCTCTAAAGGGGTTCAATTTGTAGCTTCTACTCAATTGAAATTGAGTACTAGCATCATTATTGGGACCAATACATTGATAATTTTAAAGTTACGGGTGCAAGGAAGAATTTATATATTATGGCTATCGATAGTGATAGCGTAGTTAAATTAATTTTTTTAGCAAAATGTCGTTATATTTACATTTGTAAAATGATGATTAATTTCCAAAATTAAATGAAGAGGTTACAGCTACCACTGAGTCTGGATAAATTTTGTTTCTAAATGGCTTTCCTATATAACTAGCGACTATGACAGTTGGAACCCAAGTATCTCAATAAATGGAATCTTGTCTATAGAATGACTAGCAGTTCAGACCTTACAAACAGGTAAATGATTGTGTTTGAAGTTATTAGTTTAAGAGATCGGGTGGAAGTAAAACTCAATATCGATGGTTGTCCTAATGGTTTTTCAGTTCTACATCTAGAGAAGGATCCCTCATTTGTTGAATATGTGGGAATGGTTTTCTCGTGAGGTTATGTGACAACTCGGGATGTTTTTCAATATTTGACTTTAGGATATCCATGATTCAGGAGTTTTAGAGTGGAAATTAGGAATCTATCTTGTCGGCTATAGCTTTACGAGGGTTATGAGACAACTTGATGGAGCTCACTCTATGAGATTTCAAATATTTTTAAAGAAGCTACTGAATAGTTTGCAAAGAAGAAGTTCAAATAGAAATAATCATTAAGGGAGGGAGGTTGAGATTTAATTCCTACTTGTGTTGTGCACATTGACTGAGATTCCTAATTATAAATGTTATTTATATATGAGTTGGCTAATTTTTAATTAGTTGGATATTAGATATTTAGTCCAACTAAAATAGTTCCTAATTGAATGTTTGGTTGAAATATTTTTTGAATTATGTTATGCAACTAGCTCACAAAAAGATATACTAAGACTTAAAAATTATCCTCTTTGAGGAGGAAACCTCTTTTATGTCACATAAACAAATAATTCTTAGATGATACAAATGACAAGACATCCTTTATACATATAGGAGTCTAAGGGGTCACAATATAATCAGAGCCTACATAAAAATAATAATGTAATATCACAACAATAATACTAGTGGGCTTATATGGTCAGAATAATAACAATTTGGGATGGCATGGGTACAACGATAACAATATGGGGGATACACTAACAATGACAATAAGGAGGATACAGTAACAATAAAAGTAAGGGGGATACACTAACAATAACAAAAAGGGGCTACACTAATATTATAGGGTCTTAACATGCCCTCTCCTTCAAAAAGGTGTCATCCTCAATACTTGAGTAATTATAGATGCCTTTGCATAAAATTCTCATCCTCCCATATGGAATCATGAGTGGGTAAGTTATTCAACTTGATGAGATACTTATAAATTGATCGATTTAGTAGCTATCAGGTTCTTGTTTCCATGAATACTTTAGGTTCCAATATGATTTTTCCTTCCTTGTCAAGTTATGGCAATATTGTTGGACCTTGGAGCTTGTCACCTATAACCTTCTTTAAGCACGAAACATGGAAAACTGGGTGCACTTGGGAAGATGTAGGAAGCTCCAATTTGTATGTCATAGGACCAATATTTTGTAAAACCTTCTAAGGACCATAGTACTTTGGTGATGATTTATTATCCTTCTTAGCTTGCTTGAGGGACATGTGTTTGTATGGTTGTATCCATAAAAATATCTAGTCACCTACATCAAAACTTCTGTTAGGTCCTTATAATACTAGTGATTACCCCATTACTATTGTAGTTGTATCCCTTATTAATATTGCTGTGTCCCTATTGTCCCCATATCTTTATTACCATGCCCCATATAATCCCTCTATTGTTAATTTTGTGCCTTTATATTATTATTGTTAGGTCAGCTAGGTTATATTATGACTCCTTAGACTCCTATATATAGAAAGGAGGTTTCGCCATTTGTATCATCCAAGAATTGTTCATTTATGTAATATAAGGGAGGCTTCCCCCTCGAAGAGGCTGAATTTTAAGGCGTTGATCTACCTTTTCTATCTTTTTCTTGAGCTGGTTTCATAACAACATCGAACAACTTATTTCAAACGTTAGGTCCCAGTCACATGGAGGAGGACTCATGCGTGTGACTGAGACGTTCCAGTCACTCCCTTGATCTTGTAAGCTAGCGGTTGTAGCAAAAAGTATCCTTTATCAAGGCAACAACTGTAATCCATAACCCTAGTTTCCAATTGCATAGAGGACGAGTTGTGTGAGCGACTAAAAAGATGTATTCACATGAATGAGCCGACCAATGAGTGACTGCAATTTAGATATCTCTGTCACATGCTTGCGACTGAGGCCCAAAACCCTAAAACAATGATGTGAGCTTTAGACCTTGCAATTTCGCCTTCGTGCAAACCCATTCCTCTAAAGATCTGCCTCAGACCTGTGCGAGCCAAAAACAATAAAGGGAATAGAAGAATGATCCATGGTTATTCCCAAATGAGGTGGAGGTCACTTGTATTTATAGCCTTCCAAGTGTGTCTAATTTGCTTTAGGGCTAACTGTCAGGCCAGGGTAACTCCAGAATAAATGAGCGAGAGAAAACTGATTGTTTTATTCATTAGGTAACATACATTTATATACATAAATATGACGGATCAGTTCATCTTCTGGATGACTGTCCAGTTCACCCATCCGTTTTGGATTAGGTGTCAACATTCCCCCCCCTTAATCTGAAGACTACCGCTGCCTGAAGACTGTCGCTGCCTGAAGACTGCCGCTGCCTTCATTGAAACGCCTGACTGGGTAACGTATGACTGTTATGAAATGCCTTTCTCATTGAAATCGCCATTGTCTTGACTGTTATGAATGACAGACCCCTCTCGTCTCAAAGTTAGAATTTGTTTTTAATGGATTGGGCACTGGATCCGCGTGAACAGTTTCTTATTTCCGCGTGAACCTCTGGAACAGTCTATCACCTCCTACTTGCCCTTCACCTTTCTGCAACGTTATGAAGTTTTTTTTTCCCCGCTGCCTATATTAAATATTTGGTTCTCTAAACTGAATAGTCGATCAACTGAGTAGTTCGAGGAATGAAGGCAGTTCTGTTGGATGCCGTGGAGTGACCCTGGAATGCTATTGAATGCCGTGGATGTCGTGGAGTGACCTTGGAATGTTGTTGAATGCCGTGGAGTGACCCTGGAATGTTGTTGAATGTCGTGGATGCCGTGGAGTGACCCTGGAATGCTGTTGAATGCCGTGGAATGACCCTGGCCTGCGTGGAGTTTGTAATGGAGACCTCCTTCCACCAGCAACTATGAGGAGTGATTGGCGTGGAAGAGCAGGCTAGCCTTCCTTCGAAAAATCTGTGGCTTTTCCCTTTTCTGTCTGGCATATAGTCCCTAAACTGGTGGCGCCGCCCGGACATGAACTGGAGGTACAGACCCGGGTTCGTTTTCCTGAACCACGCGTTTTCCATTCTGGAATACTCGTTTTCCAACGGTGTGGTGCGTTTTCAAAAGGAATCCACCCTCCACCTTGTCTTGCGCCTGCGTGGTGGCCTTTGAGATTGTGGGGAATGAATTTCAGTTGCAGTGTAAAGGCTTCGTGTTTTACCAGTTTTAGATGCTAGCTTCGTATTCTCTGTTGTTAGACATTCCATTACAAAGATTAGGGGCTGTATCGGTTGTCAATGTTATGTGAATTATGCACTTTTACATTATATATGGTGATAGCAGAATTTTAAATGATATATATGGTGAGCAGAATTTTAAATGATATATATGGTGATTTTAAGCTGAGATATATATGGTGAGCAGAATTTTAATGATTTTTTCTCCATAGCAAAATCATTTTTTTTTAAAGCAGCGGAAGTTTTTTTAAGAGTATTTTTTTCCATCAGAAGTATATATCAGCAAAAGTTTTTTATATCAGCAGAAGTAACCTTTACAGAATGCATTCAATCATTTCTATGATAGGAATAGTTCTCACTGGCAAGGAGAACTATCCTGACTGGTCCCGGATGGTACAGCACACCCTCATTTTCAATGAGATGTGGAAAGGAGTGTGTGTCGGAGAAGGAGACAGTGACCCAGAAAAGCCTACATCAGACAAAGATCTTGCCATCTGGGAAAACAAGAACAGCAAAGTGTATGCGTTAATAGCAGCGTCTGTAAATAAGGAGGTCAGCCGTCACCTTACAACATGTTCAACTGCCTTTGAAGCTTTACAAAAGTTGAAAGAGCTCTATGACTCACATTCTGCACTTGAAGTCGTCCAACTTATGATTAAACTCTTCACTCTTGAACTGGAAAATAATGATCCTCTTGCTCTTGCATCTGAAATAAAGTCTATAATGCATGATATCAAATCCACTAAGGTTGAGCTGGATATCTCTCTTATTTCTTTTCTCAAGGCACTTTATCCTACATACTCCAATTATCTTGAGTCTTTGCAAGCAAATGGAAATCTCAAAGATATAACCTTTGACTCTCTTGTGAAAAGTTTGCTGAAAGAGAAAAAGCCTTTGGAAAGAAGACAACCCCTGAATCTTCTGAAGAGACTGTATGCCTTGCTCATAAAGAAAAGTATCCTGCTCAAGATTCTACAAGAGAAGAGGTGGACGAGAGAGGAAGAGCAAAAGATACTTCAGAGGCAGGGGGGGCAGACATCCTCAAGGCAGAAAAGCAGACTTACATTGCATTCGCTGCAAAAGAAATGGATCACATGATGCATCCACATGCAAGCTACCATGGGACAAATTGAGCAGAGAAGAAACCAACAGAAAGGTAAAACTGATGATACAGACAAAGGTAAAGCACCTGAATCCGCTCACTATGTTGAGGCACAATGTAACATTGGAGTAAATGAAGATTTGTTTAATGCTTCACTTGCTTCCTAGAAAAATGATTGGTTGCTTGATTCAGGAGAAACCTGTCA
>APFE030091562.1:0-23709 GCA_000404065.3 Pinus taeda
TCTTTTAAAGTTCACTTAGGTTCAGGATGACCTAGGTGGTGTGGGCGAGACAGTAGTAGAAAAAGACCTTGTGATACTTGCGCTTTTGGGACTCCATAAGTCTTGGTATAGTTTCTAGGATGTAGTATGCAACAAAGAGAATATTCCCAATCAGGAAAGGTTATGGAGTCATTTCGTTCAAGAAGAGATCTAGAGAGGCACTAGAACTGATAGAGAAGCTTCGATAGAGGATGAGGAGAACTTTGCCCTGATAGACAAAGATTGTAGAGCCAAGCGCAAGAAAGGCAAAGGCAAGGCTGATACTAGTCAGAAGGGCGAGAAGAAGAAGGATCTGAGCAAGATAAAGTGCTTCCATTGCCATGAGTTCAGGCACTATGCCACTAAGTGCCCTAACATGAACAAGGGGTCCAGTAAGGATCATGTGGTTGTGACAACTAAGGTAGATGGGTTTTCTTCTCAGTTTGAGAAATATTTCTCATTAATAGCTTGCATGGAAAGCTCAATAGGCAATAATGTATGGTATATTGATTCAGGAGCATCCTTCCATATGAATGGGAACAAGGAGTATTTCAGGTTGCTGGAGGAGAAGAACATGCAATTTCATATTGCACTATGAGATGATGTTAAGTATGCAACTATGGGAGTTGGTCTTGTTAGCTTTGAGAGGGAGTTTGGGAGCTCTCTCCATATCAAAGATGTTCTCTATGTTCCAGGCTTGAAGAAAAACCTTGTTTCTGTGGTAATTGTAGAGGACAAGGGTTAAGATGTCATCTTCAACAAAGGTAAGGCTTACCTCAAGCATATAGCCTTTGGATCAGTGAGTAGATAGGTGTGAGGATGAAGAATCTCTATAGGTTGTAGGTTGAAACACGCACAACCTTGAGCAACAAGGAAGGAGGTGTGCAGAGTAGGGATGGAGAACTTTGGCATAGGCGCATGGGACACTTGCATCATGAGGCGTTGAAGATCCTTCAGCAAATAGCCATAGGGCTACCATAGGATAGTCTTGACAAGAATGGTGTGTGCAAGGGGTGCACACTTGGCAAGTATGCGAAGTCATCTTTCCAAAGCTGAGATAACAGAGCCAAAGGGATTTTGGATCTGGTACATTCAGATGTATGCACGCCCTTCTCTTCTCCATCACTTATGAAACATAGGTGTTATGTTACTTTCATAGATGATTATTTCCAGAAGACATTGATCTTCTTCATGAGGAAGGAGGAGGTCTTCTCCAAGTTCATGGATTGCTCCAAGCATATTGAGATTAGGTATCAACATATTAGGGATTGTGTGTAGAAAGGGATAATGGAGCTACCTTATGTTCCAATAGAGGAGCAAATAACAAATATCTTGACCCATGCATTGGCAAGTGGTAGTTTTGTTTATTTCAAAGATAAGTTGGGAGTTGTAGGGAATCACTTCCTCACTAAGAGGGAGTGTTGAAAATATAGTGTGGAAGGTTGCCTTTCCCCTAGCATGATGTAAATTCGTGAGTTAGACTTTAATTCATGCGTAGCGTTGGGGGATCAGTTACGTGGAGCTTTCTTCAGTAGCGACAACAAGAGATGCTTTGAAATTCATAGAAAGAAGTAAGCTGGATTTATTTATTCACAACCTATAATCATATGACCAAGAATCAAGATGCCACAATTTAAGCAATTAAGTATTGTGAAGTATGATACTATTAAAGAAATGCTGAGAAATTTAACCTAATGCAAAGAAACTACTTCCGCCAAACAACTTTGCGAATAACAACTTGCCTTCCTAATTTCATAGATACCTTACGAGTTTCCATTCCAAATACCAGGTTTCCATCCTTTAGCTCTAACATTGTTGAAAAGTTGTTGGCAAATACCTCTATCACGTCATGAATCCTTTTTCAATATAAATGTTCACTTTTAGATGAGCTGTAATCAGTGGATATAAGGTCTACAAAGAATTCAACTGGATTTACATGCTTTGGACAAAGAAACCCGAATTTTTTTCTTGCAGTAAAGTGCTTAGAACATTGGAAACCTGGAAACCTATAAACTTGGAAATGTATCCATATTTTCTGGAAACGGATCAAATTTTCGTGAAACTCCTTTGAAATGTTTCCGACCTCACGCTGGCCGTTTCCGTAAAAGTGAAACGTGGCAGAAACGTTTCCATGCCGTTTGCAAGCCATTTCTTATGCATTTCTGTATCCGAAATGCTGAATGACATTTATGGGAGTCGGGGGTAGCGTTTTCAGAATCCTAGCCTAGATCACATGAAAGTTAGACATGTGGACATAGGGATTTTAATGTTCGACATTTGCGTCTAGACCCCCAAAACTATCTTTCTCACATACACACACACACATATATATTCTGTAATTGCATTTTATAACATATGTATGTGTGTGTCTCCATAAAATACACACATACATAAATTCATACATACATATGGATAGCCATGGCCCACACACACACATATTAAAAATTATAATTACAAAAAATAAAATATAGACATATTGATGCAATTTTTTGAATGTTTAAAAAATAGAACATCACACATAGATGGGAACACATCTATTGACATGTTAGGATATGTTTTCTGAATTTTGTAAATTTTTTTGATTTCTTTTGGTGCTCTAGTCCTTTGACACGTCTAAACACGTTAGGGTAGGGTGTTGGACACATGAAAGACGAATGCCATGTGTGTGGAAATGTTCAACTTGTGGACATGTGACATGTATGTCTTGTTGTCGCACAAAATGTCTAGGCACTACGACAACGACTCAGATCCGGGGTTGTCACCTTGATCCCCAATCTCTCCATTTAAGTTGTCTCCTAACAACAGGATAAGGGGGGTAGACCCTACGGAAATGGAATGAAGAACTAGCTGGGAACCCACCAGTTCGGGAGATACAATCAAGCGACCAAATACTTGTTTTAGATTTAGCAAGACTTTATGATTTGATTAGATTTAAACAATCGATACCAGTGCCTTATGGAGTCAACTATCTTGCTAGAAAGTTTAGGACCAAGTAATTGATGAGCAACTGCTGCTTGGATAAATAACTATCTTATGTGAAATGCAGATTCTAAAACTAATGTGAGATGCAAGAATCTTGGTTAATTTTAGTTAAATGCTTGATTTCGTAGTAAGTGGCAGAGAGAAGATAAGGTGAAGCAGACTAAGGTGTGATGAACAACACCTCTCCTGAAAATCTAACATACCTGGTGCCTCCGACGCTGTAGAGAGTTGTGGCTTTGACGACTACAAGGTCACCGTTTTAAATACTATTAAAACCAAGCTTCTCAAGCAATGATGGATGGTAACTATCTCTCTATCGACCAAGCTTATGCTTGGAAGTAAATTTTAGTATGCAAGGCTAACTTAATATGCAAATGCAAGGTGGAATTAGAAGTTGAGTGATTAATGAAGCAAGATTGCTTAATAATTTCAAGTACTTAATGTTGATTAGTATTTGATTATGACGACAAGTACTTATTAATGAGATCACAAACTTCACCGCAAGAAAAATTGCCAAGGTACCAAGTGCCAAGTAGATCCCCACAATTTGCAATTATTCAGTGATTATTAATGCAAAATTATCAAAATAATTTATGCCAGTAGTATTCAATTAGATTAAAGTAATTAGAAGCTCAAATGCCAAAGTAGATTTATCGATTTGCCAAATGATATGAAAGCACTTTGTTTATTAAGTTTTCAATGCCAATCTGAAAGAGAAGCAGTGTGACTTAGATGAATTGACAAGATGCTAAATCAATATTCCCAAAGAGACTTAGATGCTACCAATACTCAAGTTTATGTGCTTTAAAGAGTGATTAACTTCCCACGACAAATATGTTATTCTTGAAACAGTTGGAAACCAACGCTGAGCATATGCAACCATGAAACAAATAATAGTGAGCTAATTGTGAAAACAATAGTAGATTTCTTGTGAAAACAATGAACCAAATTGTCAAATTTACTTGTAATTCATTTATTGAGAATACTTTCAGAATGCAACATATGAGATCAATGAAGCAACAAATGAGAAACTAGAGGTCAGCTCAAAACCAATCTCCTTGCCAACACAACAGTGAACCATATGCAAGGGGAAACCAATTCTCGATGAGCCTAAGACCCTTTGTTGTGATGCCACTGTCAATTATGATCAGACCTTAGAAAACATTATGACATCATTAAACTTTCATAAAGAGAGCCAAACAGAAATTACATGCCGCTGCAAATAACTCATAAGTTTATTAGGTGACTTGTTAGGAATTTTTAAGGTATTTAGCCTGAGATTTTACTACTGCTATTAAACAAATGGATGCCGCAAATTAAATCAGTGAGAAAGCAATAGGTAAATGTTAAATGAACTCAGAAATTTTTATGATAGCATTCTTATGCTAAGATCGGACCATATGAAGCCTTTCCAAACAATAAGACAGCCACCTAAAATTTGCAAGTTATATCAATCAGAGAATGCTCAAATTTTATGAGTAACTATAGCAAATGTATGACTGCAGTATTGACAAATATGCTCAGAACAATCCTATACCATTTAAATGTAGCCCTTTATATGAAGTCAGTTAAGGCAGCAAGTAAATGTTGCAACAGTGGTGCATTAATTAAGATAACAGTGAAATTAAAAGCTTGTGAGAGCAGCAAATAAATTTATGAAAACAAAGAGTGAAATACCTCTGTACCCAATGCCTTTAGCAAACCCATAAATTACAATTATATCACTGCTAAGTTTAGACATCAGAAATTAAATTTTTATGACCGCAGTTAAGAATTTAAATCAGAGTTTAGAAGCGCAGTAAGTAAACTTATGACAATAAAAGATAATGCCTACTGCAATTTAGATATATAAACCCTCTGAAAATTCTTATGATAGTAAAAAAATTGTGATAAGATTAATTAATTAAATGTCCAAGTGAAATATGAGCTTAATGTCACTGCTTTAGATGTGATTAGCTTAATTAATTAGGCAGTGAATGGATAAGGGTTAAGAAATGAAACTTGAGGCCCAAGGCCTAGAAGTCTTTGCCAGAATCTTCAGTGATGAACAACCCAAATATCTCTGTAAAATCTGAGGATGTATCACTCAGAAAAATCAAATTCTATCCGCACAATGATCAAGATTTCGTTCAAGTCTAGACAACAAGAAAAAAAGGCCAAAAATGGGCTTGCATTCATCTTTGGAGGAGGTAGATCTGAGGATAAAAGTTAGCGTTAGGCCTCTGGGGCCTTAAAAAAATTTGCCTAATGGTTCACAAAATTTTCAAACCCCAATCTTATTCCTTTAAATAGAAAAAATTCAATTTTCGGTCTTGCAAACAATATTTGGGACAAGATCTCGCCCTCCATGGCTTAGGTTTGTCTCAAAACTCCCAGATCTCCTTGAAAAATCTCAGATCTGAAGATTTTCTTGGCTGATTCCTCAGATCTATTCCTGCAAACAATCTTTGAGCCCAGATCTTACTCTCCAGGGTTTAGATTTGGCTCAGATATGAATATTTTCTTGGCTGATTTGTCAGATCTATTATTGCACAAATAGATAACAAAATACCCAAAAACCAATGTGTACAAAACATAAAAAATCTCAAAAAACCCAAGTGTTAGAATTCAAAATTATGTTACAAAACTTCAGATCTACACAAGTATACAAATAATTTACAAATCTATACGAATAATTTACAGATCTTTTAGATCTCAGAAGCAGTGATGATAATATCGGCGAGATATTGGCGATAATTGAAAATATCGCCGAGAAAATATTGCAATATTTTGGCTCTCAAAAGTATCGCGATATTTCCGAGATATTGCCGATATCTCAGCGAAATATCGCGAGACGATAGAAAATATCGCTAGGCAGGCTAAGCCGCGGCTAGAAAAAAGGAAATTCGTCTATGTTTTCTTCATTTCCATTTCTGAGTGTTGGAGAAGGAAGGGGAAGAGTTTTGTGGTGGTTGTCAAGGAGGGATTGCGGATCAAACAACGATTATCACCATCAACTAAGATTTTTTGTGGATCAAAGATTGAAGAATAGTGAGACAAACTTCATTTCTCGCATTAACAGGTATGTTCTTAAAAACCCCTATGTTAATGATTTTTTCATAGATTTAGGGTTATGCTTGCTTGCCTCTTTGCCTACCAACATTTTGTTTCTTTGTTTTTTTCCATTTGGTATGATTTTCATGCCCATGAGCCAATGCAAAGGTTTTCTCCATGTTTGGACAGCAAGCTTCATTTTCTTTTCAACTCTCTTATGCACCCTCTTATTGCCATTTTTCATTCACATTGCAAAATGCAAATAATGTAGTAGTTTTTTAATTTTTTAAATGAGGTGGTTATTACTTTTTATTTTTTGTGTTGGGGGTTTTAATGCCAATTTCTTGTTTTTGTTTTTGTTTTTTTTTGTGCCGTAGGTTTGAATTAGTTCACTACAAATGTCAAATATGCCAAAAGCCTTGGACCCATTTTGGGAGTATGGGGAGCCTGTTGGTGGGGTAAATCGGGCATATATATCATGCAAATTGTGTGACCAAGATGTCAGAAGGGGTTACGTGATTTAAATACCACCTGGCTAGACACCCTACACATGATGCAGATATAATGCCTTGTATGTATTCTAGTGCGAAGGTTATACAAAAAGCTCTTGAAGCAATTGCTGAACAAGACAAGAAGATAGTTGCTAGGGAGAGGCCACTGGTCTCAGATAGCTAGCTGCTAGTTTTATTTGTTTCGCTACATGTAAGTTTATAACTTATGATGATGAAATACTTTTATATATATGATGTTATTTTGTTTGAGTCCTTGATTGGACTATTATGATTAAAAAAATTAATCTTTAGATAAATTTTGAAGTTAGTATGATGTACGTTCTTCAGAAAATATATGTTGAGAGTTGGTTGGAGAATTTAATTTTATCTAGGACACAATTAATTAAATTTTTGGCTTAGGATTTTAATTTAATCTTGCCAAAAAATTTAATTAATTGGGTTATGAGGGGATTAATAATTTTTCCAACCCTTTGATATTTAGCCATCGTGTCTAATTATGAGGAACCATGCACTAAATATTTTTTATAGGAAGATTTTACATTTTAGACCCTCAAATATCTACCCAATTCTGTGACTCAAAATATGATCCAGAAGACCAAGTAATTTGTAATAAAATAATCTAGCCAATTAGCTAGGATTATTACCAAATTACTTTTACAAGAACTCGATAAAATACACTAGGACTCACTTAATATCTTGATGACAAAATCAACCCTAGCTTTGTGGTGAGGTTAGAGGGAAAACTCTGCCGATCATTTGTGTCTAGATACATAGATGAATAAGTGATATGAAAAACTTCTAGGATAAAAATCGTCACCAAAATACTATGCTGAACTAGGTTGTTACATACATGATGGTTTTACTAAGATCATTTACATTATAACAATGCAAAATGGGTTTACATATTTAACAAACTGCTGACTAATGATGAAATCTGAATGATGCGAATACTTGAACATGATAGACCCCTTTTGCAAAAAAATGAGTGTACTGTTATGAGGTCGTTGACTTAGAATGGTCAACAGGTCTACTTTAGCGTGTCATGTTACTTAATGAGAGTCATGCACTTGTTCTTGGTTATTTTTGCAGAATTTGTTTTAGTTTTGTTCAATTTTCTTGCTATTACTTGTGAATCTCAACATGGTATTAGTGTAGGTCTGAACATCACTCAGTTCAACCGTTGATCCAAAGAATTTTGGCTAGTGGCATTCTCAAAATTACTTTGTGATTGCATAACTAGGGTTTCTTGGATCACTCATTTTCTAGGGTTTTCCTTAAGAGTTTAAAACTCTTCATGGACAATGCTTCCTTTTTAGGGTTTCCTAGGGTTTATGCCCTCTTTCAAGGTCAACACCTCTTTTTCGAGGTTTTTTTTCTTATGTTCTCTTGGGTCTATGATTCTATGAAGGTGTTGTTGAACTTTCCAGACTCATCTTATACTGCACATTTGGCTTTGCACTTTGGATATTGGTCCTCCTTGACTTAACATGAATGGATTGTTGACTTTGGACTTCATATGACCAAGCAACAGTTACATGTTCTATCAGCCCTCTTCTATCTTTTCTTGTGAAACCTATTTTGTGATGTATTAAGGAGCTGTATATGCAATAAATATATCTGTTTCTTCAGTCATATTTCATATTTAACAGATATATGGTTGTAATAAGTTAATGGCTGTGCCATTATACTTCTTGGGTATGCCTCACTGGACTGTTATTAATATACCAGATCTGTTATGACTGATAATATTTGCTGCTACGGGGTTTTATCACGTCCTCCATGTGTTTTAAGTACCAATGGTTTCCCAGACTCAACTGCCATATGTTAAGGCATTGATCTTGCTTGAATCCACGATATTAACTTCTAAAAATCTAAAAACATTACATTCTATAAATCAGGTTTGCAGATATGCATTTGGAGGACAGGTTTATGATCTTATTCTACGGTTTCCTCCTTTGATTAGAAAAACACTAACCTAAAGAGTGGACTGTCACTGAGGTCATAGTGGGTGGTGTCCTTGGGTTGTCTTTCATAGTTTACTTGCATTTTCTTTTGGACTTGGATAATTTTTGAAGTGCAGGTTGAAAGGTCAACATGTTATTGTGATGAATGCAGTCATATTACAAGTTGGGGAACACTCCTTCCTCAAAACTTAAAGGATTTATTCCCACTGTAATCAAAATTGATAATGCTAGTATGTTATGGCGTCAACATGTGGGACATACAAACTTTGGTTGCTTGTGACGTGTGAGTCATTTACAAATGGTTGATGGCCTTTTGTAGATTGAGCTACCTAGTGGTGTCTGTGAAGGTATATGTTGGGGGAACAACATCAAGATTGTTTTTTTAAAGAAATGAGGCAAACTTCTCAGCGTCTTGCAATTGTCCATAGTGACATTTGTGGGCCATTGGCCATGTTACCCACCAAAAGGTGGGTAACTTGTATGAGAAAACTTTTCTCGTCCTTGGATAGCCAACCAACCAACAACCCTATATGATTAGCACTGAACATGATGCTAGGATCCACCACTTTTCACTTCGGTCAGGTTTTGCTATCCCATTCATCATTCTTTCTTGAAGGAAGGTGGGTCATCCACTGGCATGTACTTTAACCATTTTGTCATTATGTGCTTTCACTTAATGTTTTGGGCATACTAATATGGATCTAGGTATGAACTAGATGGTTGATCGATCTTGATTGTATTCTTGTCCCTTCACTTCACTTAGGAGGTTATTCTTTGACTCTAGTCCAGTGGGACCTCCTTTAAGGCCATAGGGTTTTAGAAAGCACTACTGGGGAGGCTTTGATTGAAGTAACATCTCCATGATACTCCATGCTTATCACTTTCCATATTTCCTATTATTTAATCTCCATTCTTTTGGTTGGTGGTCATAGGTCATGGGGATTGACAACTTTCATCCTCATCGTTAAGTCTAGGCAAGAATTTTTTCCCTTAGAGGTTTATGCAACTGAAAGAAAGGAAAGCATATGAAAAGCACAATGAAAGAAAAAGATTAAATCGAAAAGATGGTTAGGGCATTTGATTAGCGCGTGGGAAAAAGCCATCACCCAGTTCTCGAGCACATGATGCTCCATCTATAAAAATAAGTATTGTATTGTCGCAACCTTCATGAGCGATTAATAGACTCATCATTTAGGGGTATTAAATGCTAAATCTGAAAAAGCAAGCTTGGTCTCCTGAGCTATGCACCCAAATCAAAGCTAATCATGTATAAGTAAAAGTCACACCAGAGGGGTGGAAGAGGATGGTTGAGGAAAGGGGTAACTAATGCCTCCATGATTACCCCCTTATATATATACACTTAGGATGATGGACCACCATAACTTGGTCATTTGGCTATGGCCCTCTACCTTGAAGTCATTACTACACAGTTGCACCATTTCACACACACACCCACCTATGGATTGATGGGCTAACTTAGGACTTGTCACTTCCCCTTGGGGCCCGAAACATCTAATATGGTTATCCATGTTGTTTACAAGACGTGATCTAGTTAGATTTTTGAAGGCAATCTTTGTGTAAAATATTATTGTGCTTTTGGCATTAGGTATGGTCCACTATGATGCATCCATGGTTATTGTAATTAACGATTGTTGATTTTCACTTGATCTTGAGAGAGTTTTGTCTCGTTTTTTCATGACAATTGTTAAGGCCTCTTGAAATGATTGCCCTACTTTCTCAGCAACATTGTAAAGGCCATTTTATCCATTCTAGTGAGAGAGTATGACCCTGTTGATGCAGCGTTGCCTATCCAGAGTAGAATGTTGGGCTACTTAATGACCCCACATGATGCTTGACACTCTGAGGTACCCCCTGTGGTTGAAACGCCGAGCCCATGAAGGTTGGTGCTGGAGATATTGATGATGTGCTTGATGGACCCAAGATGCTTCCAGGGTGGCCTTGACACTATTTGATGGGCATCGCTTATTCTAGAACCCGGATTATGGTCATCCTTGTGATGACAAAGGAGGGCTTGCACATTGCTTTTGAGCCCCAACACTTGAGTGAGGGAGTGCCATGTCACCCCTCGTGCCCTTTGGAGGGTGACATTTGGCACCATGGATATTTGTGTTGGTATGGGGGCACTTTAAGGCCATGCCCACGATCTAGGAGCTACATCTTGGAGTATGGAGCACACACTATCCCACATAACACTTGTGGTATTTGGAGCTCATTTGGAGGGTGATGTCATGGTTGAGGAGGTTTTTCTCCCATATATGTGGGCATTTTTAGCATCTTTGTTATGCTTTTGAGCTATGAGTTTGGCTTGTAACCTTTATCTTGTGGAACACTTATTAGGGCTTCTTTAGTTGTATTATTCCAGAAATGGGTTGGATAGGTCTCATATAGATAGAGACTTCCCTCATTTCTTACACATTAAGTTCTTTTTTCTCTCTAAGAAAGTGTGAGCTAGTCTTTTTCACTGCTATGGGCAAGATGTGCTCTTTATTAGTTTGACCTCGTGAATGTGATTTTTGCATGGAGACATTGTTTTGAGATTGAAAGAAGTGCCTTTTGTGGAGAATCTTGTAAGTTTATTGTCTTATCATTAATATTTTGCTTGTTGAACGTTTAAAGTAGGGTTTCTATTATGCCATGACTAAATGCTTAATTGTTGCTGAAATCTTGCTTCATTATTGCATGTAAAATTGTTCTTTATAAGGCCTTTAGGAAACTCGTAATGTGCAAAACCTATATTTAATTTATGCCCTCACAAGAATAATAGTTAGTGTTTTAAAAATGGATGCCCTAGGCAACCCACTTTTCTCCATCAAGGTCCTTCCCTTAAAATTTTACCCTAAAGACTCCATTAAACCCTAGTAGGATATAGCAATAATCGTTAGTGTGTTCATCATCGATAAATTCAATCAAGGTTTCTCTCCTTTTTCTCTTTCGTAGATAGCTAGGGAAATCAGTAGGGTTTCTAGGGAAAATTTATGCATAAAAGTGAAGATTGAATGGATGTTTGTAGCTCATAATTTAGGAATTGTGTCAATAAGTTGTTTTAAGGCAAAATCTAGCATAGTGTCGGGTCTACACTTCCTAAATAGGTCTGACAACACTCTCCTTTTTGCTGTTTATGCATACGTAACAACCACCAGATTAATTTCACTGGCCTAACCCCATTCTCTATTGGAAGGTCTTGATCCTTTGTTGTTGAATATCATTCTAAGATCTTTTCTTGGGCTTCTATATGACATTGCACGCCTCATCATTGCATATCTTCCAAGCCCTAACTTATAGCAACCTATTTCTTGGTCTATGGATAAAGTATGTAATCCCTAGTATAAAAGTCCTAGGCCATCTTAGGCCTTGCTGTTACTCTATCCAACAATAGACCTTTATTCATCACCTTGAGCTATAACAATATAATATCTGTCTAGGTGATTTATGGAAACCCCCCTTGTGGTCTAATTCCACTAAAGAGTAGGAGAAAGGTTGTTGAGGTGGCAATGACAACCCTTTCTCTTGTTGCCATAAGGTTTGGCCCCACCCATTGAAGCTTTGTTCTAGGCTTGCTAGATTTTGTGGCAATAGGCCGCTCATTCTTTTGGTGGAAAGTACTTCCTCTCACTTATTATTGATTTCTCTCACTACCTTTTGATATACACCATGCAATCCAAAGATGAAGTTTTCAAGAAATTCAAAGAATTTAAATTATTAGAGGTCAATCAAATTAAGAAAAACATAGTATATCCCAATGTCAATTATGGAGAAGAATACTCTAGTAGTAGTTTCCAAACCCTTTTCAAATCTCATGGCATCTCTTGGTAAAGGAATCTTCTACAATGAGATGAAGAGGCTAACCAAAAGAATAGAGCTGTTTTGGAAATGATTTGATTTATGCTTCACTATAAACAAATGGAGCCTAAGTCTTTGGGGAAGTAGTTGATGATGCGTAACTTGCATAATCAAGTAATACCTACTTATGTTGTTCAAGGTATGAGTTGTATGACTATCTTTTAGAGATTGCAGGACACCAAACTTTTAGTTAGATTCTAGAATATTTGGATCATGTGCGTGGTTTAATATCGATGGGGCAAAGTAAAACAAATTGGATCCAAAAAATTGCAATCATGTTTTGGTGGTTACAATGAAATTTCCAAGGCATCTTGTTTGTATGATCGTTTGACTTATAAGGTGATTGAATGTAGAGATATCTTCTTTGATGAAGTTCTTACTCACAGTTTGTCAAGATCTTTTCCACTGCTTCTTATTGGTGATTCATCTATAGATGATTCTCAACAAGTTTTAGTGGATCCATGTCCTCAACAGTTTGATGATGAGCCTTCTTTTAATTTTATGTGTTTCCTCAAGCACTATCTCTACAATAACTGGGTGAATAGATGTTAATAATGAGAACCTTATTAAATTCTTTGTATCTCTACAAAAGTCTCTTCTTCTATACTGATTAAACTCTCCAACACTCCTTTCTGAGTAGCTAAGCAACTCAACAATGTTGAGGAAGGCTTCTCATCTGGTTCCTTTGTGTCAATGACTTTTTAATAGGTCAATACCTATGCTAAAGTGGGTGTTATCCACTCTTTTGGACTTTATCAATTTTCTTCTACCAAAAAGTGAAATAGATCATCGTTGAAGGCCTCTTCCACCATGGGCCTTCCTCACCAAAGTTGTCATTGAGAGTGGTTACTCGAATTATAATTAGGGCAAAGATTGCCTTGAATGGGACACAACTATGTTTACCGAGTATGAGTTTTTGGTAAAGATAAAAAATTGAATTTGAATCATTAGAGGTGGAACTTCTTATAACAAACTCTAGCACCTTAGTGCACAACCTCACTTAGTGACCTAGAGAAATTGCAACAATGGGAGTGTCACCACTGTTACCTTAGCAACAAGTCTCCTTGTTTTAGTGTGGGGTGGATGTGCAACACAAGGTAGGCTTCCTCTGTGAATTTTAGGGATCAAATGGCTTAGTTAAACCAAGTCAGGAGTCCCTTAAGAGTTCTACTTCTATCATTAATATTTTAGAGGATTAGAGAATTAGGGCTTGTAGTGATTTCAGAAGTAATTTCCAGATTTGAGTTCAAAGGATCCTATGGCTCTTCTAGAGGTTTAGGTCAATCAATAAAGGCTCAAAGACGTTCCCCAAACACATATGATCAAGAAATCACCTTTTGCTGAAATAAACTAGCATGTAGGATTAGAAATTGCAGCAATAGAATTTTTTAAGACAACAACAAATTTAATCCTAGAAATTATGATAATGAGGTAAAAAATGAAGGTTAAAAATGAGTAAACAAGAGAATTAATTACAACATTTTTTAGTGGTTTAAAGGCATATAAAATGGGCAAACAAGAAAATTAATTACAACAATTTTCAGTGGTTTAAAGACATGTAATCACAATTAAAACTTTACACATCATCTCGAAACTTTTGCTTTTCAAATATATCCCAAACAATTTCTCACCATATGGCATTAGCATCTAAGTCAATAAATGTTGAAAATATATGATTTTGTTTGTAATTAAACCCTAATTTACCCTAGAACAAAAAGAACGATGAGTTTTAGAGATTTAAATGATTGACACAATAGATAAGAATAGTGAATTTCTTAATCTAGGGCTAATGGAGTACATAAGTAAAAACCCTTGGAAGAAAAGAGATGGATATGGGTTACAAGAAACTAAGAGAGACTAACTTGTGTCCCTTAATCCTCTAATCCTACTGTCCTTCTATTCTTTTGGTTAAATAGGGGAGGGAGTTTAACTTAGGTCACCTCAAGAGAGCTTAATGAAAAACCTTGTTAAAGAAGAAATAAGAAATAAAAATACCAACAAAATTATGGTGAATGTTCAATAACCCAAAATAATAATAAACAAGACTGGAAGAAGATAACGTACATTGAATAACACATATCATATAGGATAACCAATAATCATCCATGAAAAGAGAACCATCCACGTCACAAAATCTCCCAAGAGAGAAGTTGCTCACCAAGTGCTCCATAGCAAATTTAGAGAGAAATGACAAGTGCAAGAGAAATGATATCTTCCAAATGTGCAATGATTCAAATGAAGGGTAACATTCCCCTATTTACACTAGGGAAAGTAAGCACTTTACTCTTAGGCTAATAATTCACTTAAGCCTTAAAAGTCCACAATAGTGTTGATTTTGGGTAGCATCGAATGTGCTCTAGCCTTGAAAATTGGTGGAGAGGCTAAGGCACATGAGATCTCCAAGACCCAAAAATCGTTTGGGGAAATTCCACCCCGATGAGGAGTTATTAAAATAATTAATATTTTTAATGGGTTCCTAAGTCTGAACTTAGGAAAATAAAAATATTAATGTGTATTAATAAAATATGGGTGAGAAAGTTTTAAGTGACGAAGATTAAGCTAGTTCTAATCTTAGCCCTTGATTAGGGACTTAATCTCGACCGTTGTTTTGTCAACAGGAATAGTATAAGAGGAGGTTTGAGGGTTAGTTGAAGATACACCAAGTGATCAAAGAATAATTTTATGGGGCAAGGTTTCCTAAGGAAATCGAGTTAGTGGTCAAAGTTGCAATGAGGGGCAGTTTAGCAGGGGATTTTTATATGAGGTTGAAGAGTACATAGCGGAGAGGCAACACAATGTTGGGGGAGACATCGCAGGCCCTAGAAGGGTTGACGCAGAGGTTGAAAAGCCGGGACAAATGACATAGAAGGCTGAAGCAAAAGCTGTAGGGGTTGACGCTGGGCCTGAGAGGCAGCGTTGGGGAGATTTTGTGGGGTAGACTGGGAGCAAATCAACAAATTCTGAGCCGAGAAAGGGTGACGTAGCTCCTACAGGAGTGATGGAGCTCATGGAGGAGTGACGTAGTTCCAGAGCAGTGCTTGGAGTAGCTTTCGCTGTCTAGCATAAGGAACAACTAGAGTCGCTGTGGGGTTTGATCATTTGGTTGTTGATTTTCTGCAATATCTGTCTCTGGATAGAGGTACTACTGGCAAGGATATTCTCTGTTGAGTGAGCCATTTCTGGCACCCTAGTTGTATTCACGAAATCTGCTTAATAAGGCAAACCCTCTATATGTTGCAACAATTTTCTCGAATTGGGTTTTTCTGGGGACGATTGTCCATAAATAAGGGTGTCCCTTGTGTTATTGTCTCTGTTAGTTTTTATGCATGATCTGTATAATTGTGAAGGTTGCAATAGTGTTTACTTCGATGTCTATGCAAATAAATAACTTGTTAATGTAAAGAACAAGTAGGAGATTGTAAACCAGTAACTGCAGTAGGGGTTTCTGATGTGTTAGATTCAGTAATTTTCACATGGTATCAGAGGCATACTGCAGATCATAGGCGACTAAAGACACCAACCAAGAAATTTGAGAATTTGCAGCAGAGAAGCCACTGTCCCGAGAGACGATGTTGTTCCAGAGCTGAAGAGGCAAGAGGAGTGACGCAATGCAAAGAGTGTGATGCGGAGGCTTACGCAGTGCTTGCGTCAGCACTCTGAGCCAAGATAAGGGCCAACGCAGAGGCATAGGAGGCCAACTCAGGCTCATGCAGAGCCACGTAATCATTCTTAGCCAGGAAGGATTGACGCAATTGGCCGGGAGGAGCAGATTCAGAGCACGTAGAGATTGCGCAGAGCTTGAAGGGCTTAGATTCTTCGAGTTGCAAGGGCTAAGGGAGCTGTGCAAATTTTGATTTGAGAAGCTGGTGGAAATCAAGACTCAAAAGGAGTCTAGGGAAGAGGAGCAGAGATGGCAATGAATGGGTTGAGGGATCATGACAGATTGGATGGAGCATCCAATTTTGTCATCTGGAAAGCCAATATCTTTACAATCCTAGACAAACATCGCATCAAGGACTATGCCTTGAAGTTTGTCGCTCAACCAATCGACGCTGATCCATTGAAGAGATATGAGGAGGCCCAGGCTAAGGCCAAGTGCATGATCCTAGACGGGGTTAAAGATCATGGCGTACGACACATTGCTGAGAAGAACACAACAAGGGAGATGTGGGAGACCCTGACTAGCTTGTATCAGGGCTCTTTCGTGCAACGAAAGATGCTATTAGAAAATTAGCTAAGATGCTATTAGAAAATTAGCTAAGACATTCCTCGCTAGGAGGGAGTGTTCATTTTGGGTAGCATTGGATGTGCTCTAGCCTTGAAAATTAGTGGAGAGGCTAAGGCACATGAGATCTCCAAGACCCAGAAATCCTTTGGAGAAATTCCACCTGGATGAGGAGTTATTAAAATAATTAATATTTTTAAAGGGTTCCTAAGTCTAAACATAGGAAAATAAAAATATTAATGTGTATTAATAAAATATGTGTGAGAAAGTTCTAAGTGACGAGGACCTACTAGTTCTAATCTTAGCCGTTGATTAGGGACTTAATCTCGCCCGTTGATTCGTCAACAGGAAAAGTATAAGAGGAGGCATGAGGGTCAGTTGAAGATACACCAAGTGATCAAAGAATTTGATTTTCTGGGGCAAGGTTTGTTGAGGAAATTGAGTTAGTGATAAGAGTTGCAGTGAGGGGCAATTCAATAAGAGATTTTCATCTGAGGCTGAAGAATACATAGCAGAGAGGCAGCGCAGTGCCAGGAGAGACAACAAGGGCCCTAGAAGGGTTGAAGCTGAGGTCAAAGAGGTGACGCAGAGGACACAAAAGGCTGACGCAGAAGTCGTATAGGCTGACGCTGGGCTTCAGAGGCAGCGTTGGGGAGATTCTGTGGGGCAGACTAGGAGCAAATCAACAATTTTTGAGCCGAGAAAGGGTGACGCAACTCCTGGAGGAGTGACGTAGTTCCAGAGCAGTGCTTGGAGCAGCTTTCGCTGTCCAACATAAGGAATAGCCAGAGTCGCTGTGGGGTTTGATCATCCGGTTGTTGATTTTCCTGAATTGGGTTTTTTCGGGGATGATTGTCCAAAAATAATGGTGCCCCTTGTGTTATTGTCTCTATTAGTTTCAGTGCATGATCTGTATAATTGTGAAGGCTGCAATAGTGTTTACTTCGATGTTTCACTTAATAAATTGTTAATGTAAAGAACAAGTAGGAGATTGTAAACTAGTAATTGAGTAGGGGTTTCTGATGTGTTAGATTCATGAATTTTCATAGATACAAGGCGGATGGGTTTGAAGCCAACCCGCAAAATAGCCTCAGAGACGAAAATACAATGATAAAACATGAAAATGGCCCTCCAAAAGGCCACACTTATGAGTGTAGCGACCTCAAAAGGGAATTGTCCTCTACAAAAGACATGTCTCTCCTAGAAGATGCAATGAATAATCGAAAGGGTATGTCTTGCTTATCCAAAGGTCATGTCTTATCAACAAAAGGTGCCCATCAAGCCCAATGTCATCCATCCAAGGCCCCATGCTAAATTTCTACAAAGCTAGCAATTGACAATAAATATCTAACAAACCCTTAAACGATTTATTGATTTAAGCACAATTAAGTTTTTAACTAAAATTGCATAGTGGAAACACACAAAAATCAACACAAATTAGACACATAATTTATCTTGGAAAACCCACAAGGGGAAAAACCAAAAACTTGTTCTATTATGAACTTGGGCTCCCGTTGTGAAAAATTCCTTGAAATGCAACCACTGGAATTAATTCTTCTAACTGTAAAATTATGCGATTTATTTTGTTACAACAAAATATCGAATTAATCATACTACAATTCTTTACAAATAAAAACGTTGCTGAAATAAATTGGAAAGTGAGAAAATTCTAGCACACAATACAGATTTGACACAATTATCTTTTGGACAATTGTCCTCAGAAAAAAACCAATGCAGGAAAACTGATGTAGTAGATGTGGGTTTTATTATTATGTAGCAGCGAAATTTTGAGTACAATTTTTCGATGCTCAGCTGACTATCCAATCAACAAAATAATATGGCCAAAATATTTGTGAGGCAAATACCTCAACACCACGCCCGACCCTGCTTCGGTAACTGGGAAAACTAGTTGGTCGTACAAACTCTATGTGAGCCTATGCGCAATGCTTGCGCAGGCTCTACTGGCTATGCCCTGGAACTGTTGGAAGATGACATCCCGGTTGACTCTGCCTCAGGAAGTGACTCACTTGGCCTCTTGGAGATTTTCCTGGCCAACTGCAACTAAATTACCCTTCCCTTCAACAAAATAGATCTCCCTCTGAAGCTGTTTGTACATGATCTACATAGCCTCTTTGGGAAATGTGGCCCTTTTGCTGTTCTCTCCGGAACTAGAAATCTTCCTCCAGACTCATTGTCTCTGCGTCTGCTCTCTAGCTCGAATTCTTCTTTTCTGAATCCTTGCAATTGGGAAGTTCGATTTTGCCAAGGAACTCAATCTCAAGTGTCTTGCTCCAACCACATTGACCTCCTCTTATAATCTCCAGTTGGATCATTAACGACCACGATTTAGTTCTCATCGATGGGTAAGATCATTTCTGAGTTGATCCGTGTGAGTTTCTAGAGAAATCTCTCCTTCCTCAATTAATTGTTGTTAATTAATCTTTTTCCCTAAGTTAGACTTACGAAAATTTTAATTATTGATTAATTAACTTAATTGAGGCATTTGTAGGTGGATTTTTCGAAAAAAATTTCTGGGTTTTGGATTCCTAGAGTTTCGTAGCTTCCCTGGCAATTTTCGAGACTAGAACACCATTCGATGCCACAAAAACTAACACTCCCTCTTAGCGAGGAAGGTGTTCTGGAACTGTCTCCATAACATCCTCCATACACATTGCTGCCATTGCCCACGAACTACAAAGCAACTCTGAAAACACTACTTCTGTGTTGTTGTTGACACTGTACTATACAACTGTACTGCTGCACACTCTGCCACTGCACTACAACTAATTAACACTCCATCTTACGCTGTTGCTGCTACTGCAACTACTGCCACTGAGATCGAAGATACTAAATACGTAATCAACTATGTCCATATGATACAACCGTCCCTCGAGTCTCTACCTGCTACTAATCTCTACACTGCGCATTGAGAATGCCTGCGCTGCAATTGCTTTGCGCTCCTCAACATCTTACTGCAACTAGCACTGCAACTGTCCCTGGAGAATTGATTGCAACGAGCTAACACTGATCCAACTGTTGTTGAATATTGTGGGCCCCTGTAGTAAGGGTACTGATCCATGTGAGGAAACACATGTTCAATACTAGCCTCCATGGGTCTATATTATCCCCAATTTTGATTTTATGCGCTAGAGATGATTTTTGGAAGAGGAGGCAATTCCGACATTGGGACTTAGGAGGAAAAAGGGAAATTGCAGTTCTAGTGGAATGTGGGGCCCACAAGGGAGAAATTTGGCCCAAGAAGGGAACTCACACTCTCGGAGGAGAGAGAAAATAATAGGGGTTGCGAATTAGGAGAGAGAAAGAGTGGGGGCCACCAAGGGAGAAAAGGAGGCCCGAAATTATAAATAAGGAAATGAGGCCTTCATTTGCATCTTTTGACAATTTAACTTGTAAACATAAGTTTTCTTGAGTTGTTTAATCAAGTCAACAGGTGCTCTTTAGCACAAGGGATTCACAAGTGGGAATTCCACCTCTAACTTCAGTGAACCCTGAGTTTCACCCTAGGAGAGTAGAGAGAAGTCTATCTCAAGATTTCTAAAGGAGCTACATTGCATATCATTTCAAGCTACTGCATATTTTTCTTGGGTGTAGAAGTTGTTCGAAGCACCCCAATTGAGATTAGCACTAGATTTCCAGAGTTTTAGAGGATTTGCAAGAGTTTTTCCTAGACATTTTTGGAGTTTTTTTTAATGTGAATTTGTTGGGCAGTGAGGTAGGGATTTTGGCTAACCATTTCTCTCACTTCGAATATTGCATAGGGGTTTCTAGCTTAGCTTGGGCAAGGGAAGAAGGGAGAAGAATTTGTGTAGAGATAAGGGCTAGAGATAAGAGGTATTTCTTAGTGGAGAATTAGTCGGAGCTCGGAGAAATTTCCATTGGTACATTTGGGGCATAATTCAGTAATATCAAAACTATGGGGCATTTTTTGGGCACATTGGGCAATTTGCACATGTTTGGGGTCACCAAGGGTCAATGGATTCAACCCAAACCCTTTCTAGGTTTTTGTGGGTTTGGTGAGGGGAGGTTAGGATTAATTTTGCAGAATTTTATGAGCACTTATGAGAGCAAAATTCATAGTTCCATCCAGCTACAATCAACAAAAATTGTTGGAGGGTGCAGTTCGGCCTAGGACCATTTCCACCACTTGGGTTCTGATATATTTGTGGGGCTTGCTAGGTATCTAGTGAGGAGGCCACCATCAGAGTTTCGGCTCATTTTGGGCACTCTTCAGAGAAGTTCTCCAGTTTCCTTTCAGCAACAACGTACAGTTCTTCTTGGGCATGCACAATTCTTCCTCAGGGGATGTTTTTGGCATTTGAGCATTGTAGTCACTCTTGGGTTCTTGCCATAACTTGCAGTAGCAAGCCCAAGTTCATTTGATCTCATTTATTGTACTCATATTTATCAAAATTAATACAATGACTCAAAGTTTTTGCTCATATTTTCATGTTCAAATGTGTATGGTTGTGCATTTTTGAATTTTACAATTGTAGCTAGTTCATTGCTTTTGTTATCTACGGTATTTTTCCGTTTGGAATATTATAAGTTCCTGCCCAAACCTGTAACTCTGAACTCTAATCTACTCATATTGTTGTTTCTATTGCTCTGCTGCTATCTCTGCACTACTACTACAACTACCGCAATAATGAGTTTGATCTCCCCAGATCTTGAAGCACTAGCTTTCATAGGGTTGCTCCCTCTGAGTCTTGAACTCCTTATGGGAAATCTCTCCGCTCACTCTTGGCAACTCGCATTGTCCTCCTGCATTGGAAATTGGACTGTGTAGCTCTGCGCTGGGAATCTTCTGTCTGGAACTGCGCTTGCATGTTGCAACTGAGCAATTCACACAGCTCGTGTCGCTGCAATTGTCTCATGTGTACTGACTACATCTAGCTATGCAACTGTCATCTGAATAACTGACTGCACTTGCTGACACCAAACCTGCTCGTATGATATTGTGGGCCCCTGTAGCAAAGGTGATGATCCTGTAGCAACAACTAGAACTGGTCTCCTTGTAGCTTCTACATTGGACCCTGCCCATCTTGACACGTTGAAGTATCAAGCTTCACCTCCTCCTGGAGTTGGTACCTCACTATCTCCTTTCAGGCCTTCTCCCTGGTTGGGATCCTTCTTCCCTTTGCAACTCGCACTAGACATCTCACACTTCCTCCGACACCCATCTCCAACAACTGGAAGTCAATCTGTTGTCTAGATCTACATTCTGGCTAACTCGCACGACCTCCTCTAGGAATCTTGTACGACCATCTCTTGAAATTTGCAAAAACTGTGAAACCCAAATCACTGGAGAAAATAAACAAGAATCTCCTCCCTTTCTTGTTCGACCTTCTCTTTTGCTACTTGCACTCCCTCATGGAATGCCCAAAACTGTCATTGTCTACCTCGCTGTGCCTTCATCTACTCTTTGAAAATACTCGCTCAGCCTTTCAGATGTCCTTTCTCGAAAACTGGCACATGAGCTGCAATCTTAGCAACTCGAACTAGCAATTCTGACAAGCTCGCACGATCTTCTGCAATTGGAAATCAAGAACTTCCTTAAGAACACTGAATCTAGAAGTCCTTTGAGAAAAATCCCTCATTGTGTACAATTTATGCTTTACCCAACACTAATCTGCTACTGCAATAAATGTTGCAAATTATATATGCCCATATTAGGAATTTGCTCTGCGAAAATACTGATTTGCTTCAATGAAACTAGTTCCAAGCTTCACCACTGTTTGCTGAAACTGCTTTTGGAGAAATCAAACTTTCCTGCACTCTACAATTGGAAAATCGAATTTAGCCTCAAATTCATTAGTGTTACCAAACCTCCCAGATGAGGGTTTTATTATTATGCAACAATGAAATTCCGAGTACAATATTTGGATGCCCAATTAGCTATCTAATCAGCAAAATAATATGGCCAAAATATTTGTGAGGCAAATACCTCAACACCACGCTTGACGCTGCTTCGACAACTAGCACAATTAGTCGCTCATAAAACCTCTGCGTGAGCCTCTACGCACTGCTTGTGCAAGCTCTACTCGCTATGCCTCGAAACTACTGGAAAGATGGCACCCTCACTGACTCTGCCTCTGGAAGTTACTCACTTGGCCTCCTAAAGATTTTTCGAGCCAATTGCAACTAAAGCATCCTTTGTTAAAATTGGTAACTAGGGCCAAAATCCACGTGGGTCATCTTATTTATGGCAACTGATATTTTTCTTTGATCCCTCTCATTGAGAGGTGTAGGATTGATCTAAAGATCATCCGATTCCTATAAGTATTCATGGAGTTATGAATTTATTTGTGTTATAAGTCAATTTGTCAAGGTCGGCCAGCAAACAAATAAACCCACATGTGCTCAATGTTTTAGTATAAAAAGGAGATGACTTGAGAGTCGTTTCATACTCATCTCTCTCTTCATTTCTCTCTAGTCACTTTGGGTCTTAGTGGAAGAGAGATCTAGGAGGAAGATGCCCTAGCTGCAGTCTGCCCTAACCAAGAGGGCACAGTCAAGTGATAAGCCCTAACGCTACAAGGAGGACAACCCTAATCTACGTGCTGGTATCTACGAAGTCTATAAGGTAGCCGAGTTTGTGGAGATATTCTCACTATTTTGGGTGTGGATTTTAGAGAAGAAGCATTGTAGCTCTTAGCCACATTGCAGGAGGCAAGAAGGATGGCTTGAGGGTTGTTTCGTGACACGTTGGAGCAATTTTACATTGTAAATCAGGCCGCAGGCTATAGGTGAGTTTAATGATTGTTTTGTGCATGGTTTTATGGTGTATATCTCTATTAATAGGGCCGTAGTGAGGGACTGCTACAATAGCAGTTGGGAGGTGAAGTTTAGATGATCGAGAGGCCAAGAAAGGCCCTCCTAACTAGGCCACAATCATCTCTAAGGAAAACGAGGCAAAACAGGGGGATTCTCCCTATATGTTAGGCTTGTTTACAGTGCTGGAGTGGGAAGATTGGTTTAAGTTTGAGTTGATTGTTGTAGGGAGCTTTGTGGAGGTGCCTAAGTCCTACAACATCACCTTAGATACGTTGGATCCTTCAGCTAAAGTAAGCGACTTGTTTGGAGAAGATTAGGG